>JAOEGS010017766.1:0-10602 GCA_025447755.1 Corythornis vintsioides
ATTGTGGGAAACAGCTTTTTTTTTTTTTTTATTTTTTTTTTTTTTCATCTTTTTTATTTTTCCTTTTTTTTTTTTTTTTTGTTTTTTTTTTTTTTTGTTTTTTCCTCCTCAGAACGACATCGTGAACACATCCAAAGTGTAGGAGTGTATCTTAAGTGCAAATGTTTTTGCTACACAAATGGTGTTGGGGGGTGGAAAGGAAAAAAAAACAAAGGGGTGACGGGGACAGTCGATGGGAAACTGACAGCGAAGGGACCGTGTGACTCGGGGTCACCATCCCCCCTGCAGCTGGGGCAGCTGCTCTGGAGACCCCCCCCGTGGTTGGCACAGACTCGCTGGGCACGGGGAGGGAAGGGCAGGGGAGTCAGAGACGCTTTCGATGCAGTACACACACAAAGGGATGTATAAATAAAAGCAGGAAAAAAAAAAACTGTATAAAGAACCGCAGAGCTTCAAGTACATTAAACCCTGAATTCAATGAGGCAGAGGTTTCCATGTTAAAGTGACTACTTCGTACCAGCGCTGGACACCCCCCTCCCACCCTCCTCCCCCTCCCCGCCCACATAGTTCTGTAAAGTTTCAATATATACAGATTTGATGCTCACTGTTAATTACGCCTAGTAATTGTGTCTTTCCCGTTCTACCCTAAAAATCGAGATACGAGAAGTTTTGTGGAGCAAAGGCCAAAAAAAAAGAAAATTATAATAAAAAGAATTCAACATTCCAGCCCCGCCACTCCGCGCAGATCCTCCCAGATCCCCGGCAGTGACCAGGGCAGATAATTCACCCAGCAAACTGCCCTCAACGTTACCCTTCCTGAGCTGCCAACGCCTCCAACCACTGACAGGACGAGTTAACGTGCTCATCGTGATCCGAAAGCTACAACAACAACAACAACCACCAACCACTGCAACGACCCCCGTGCCAACAGCCGCCACCGCTCGCCGCGGCGAGGTGTGAGCCACAGGGGGAAAGGGGGGGGAAAAAACCCAGGAAAAACAACCAAACCCCGTGGGATTCACTGAGCCACGTGGGAGCGCCCAGGCCACGGCGCTGGGGTCCATGGGGGGGTCGCCAGAAATGAAGGAAGAGATAAAACAAAGAGATAAAATGGAAAGAAAAAGGCAAAGCCCGAGGGTGAGGTCTGGTTAGGGAACAACCGACCGTCTCCCAGCAGATCCCAGCTCCCCAAGCAGCTCTGTGGATTTCTGCCAGGCTTCAGCCTGAAGTGCCCAGAATCACCCGGTTTGCAAACCACACAAACGGAATTCAGCAGCTGGATTTCCATCTCCCCCTCTGCTGGTGCCAACTGGTCGGTGCCCGTGCCAAGGAATGGCGCTGCTTAGTTGGCACAGGTCAAACACCCTGCACTGGGCAGGACAGACCCCCTACAGCTACCCTGATACATCAAGATTAGGTGTTTTTTAACCTCAGAATGTTCAAATTCTCTTAAAGATTCACTGTCTCTCCAACAGCTCAGACTTTTCAGTGGTACAAAACCCACCTCCAATTTCCCCTTTGCAGCCTGAGCCTGGTCATTGACCCTTATTAATCTGTTTTTTTTTTTTTTTCTGGAAAGAAACCCCACAAAGAGAAGCACCTGTGAGCAGTGTGAAAATAAACAAGCTGGGCAGCAAGCAGCAGGGCACAGGAGGAGCAGCAGGTCCTCTCCTTGCACCACCCTACAAGTTCCTGAGCCCTCCCCGAGGGCACTGCCCGGCGCGGTGCCCGGTGAGCTCCACGGTGCCCAGGGCACTCAGTCACAGCCACCCAGCTCAGAGCACTCTGCCCTCCTCAGAGAAATCACATCACCAAGCCTAATAAATAATAGAAAGTAAACACATCAGGCCCCACACACTTGGCAAGAGCCACGTTTGGAATTTCTGGAGAGGTTCGACACCTCCAGTAAGAGCTTAAAAAGAGACATTTATCACAGAAATGTTAAGAAAAATAAAATCCTTTTTGTACATTTTCCTTTTTTTTTTTTTCCGTTTTTTTCTTTTTTTTTTTTTTTTTGTAAAAAATACCAAAATATAGCACTGTTTTCAAGCAAGATTAGTGTTTCAGACATTCACTGACCACAAGCTGAAGTGCTTTTCGAGATCCCATTCGCCCTCTGCGCCACCAGCTGACCCACGAGGTCATCCCAAGACACCCCAGGTCCGCAGCAAAGGCACCTGCAGACATTCAGAGGATGTCCTGCAGCCCAGCCACGTGGCACAGCAGCTGCCTAGAGACTGTAGTGTATTTGTCATTGCACAATTGCACACACACACAGAAAAAAAACTTCTCCCCTTGTATGTAAATCTGAGGATGAGGAGGAGCAAGACGTGCTCTGAAATCCCACCTGTATTTTTCCAGCCTGCTCTTTGTTTGCTCTGAGAAATCACCATGTTCCTGTAGGTTTAGGTCAGCAGTTTTCCAGAGACAACCTTCTTAATTCTCAATTCAAAGGCTTAATTTAGATGCCAGCAACACTTGATATCAATTCTTTTCACCCAGGGTTATTTTCAATGCTGATTAGCAAAAAGCTCACCCCAAGTTAGCTAATTAATTAGAGTACAAGTCAAAAAGTACACTCAAACTAAAGGGGAAGGGGGGGATGCACAGTGCTTTGGAGGATGGTGGGCTAGGGGAGGAGGTTCACCTTCAGCCTGGGGAAACGAGTCCCCACAAGCTCCTCACAGGAGAAATGACAGAGGATAGGTTTTGATGAGTCTTCAAAAGAAAATCCCCAGCAGAAGCCACCTCCAAAGCCTGGCTGAAGTAGCTTGTGTCTGCTGATGAGCAGTAAACCAAGAGAGAACCATCTCAGGAGGATGGAGAGGGCTGGGAACACAGCCTGTTGCCCAGACAGAAAACACCCTGATCACTGGAGATGGGCTGAGATGCTTCTTAGCTCCACTAACAATGAAGATTGAGAAGATCTCAGCAAACCCAAATCTAAATGTTCCATCCAAACACACCCAGGGGTCAGATTCCTTAAGCTCAGACTTCCCATGAGGCCAACAGGAGCCTGGGAAGGCAGCAACAGGGACGGGCAGTGACACAACCACCCTAAGTCCAGGGAGGGCTGTGCAAGGGACAAATCTGATCCTCCAGCTGCAGAGCTCCCCTGGCAGGATCCAGATGTCAGCTCAGTGTGCTGTACATGGCCCAGGCCAGGAGGGAGGGTAGAGAAATGACCCCTGTGCCACTGAGCTGTGAATTGCCACCTCTCTGCCAAACCTGGTCACAGATCTCCAGCACGGAGCCACGATTCCTCCTCCTCCTCCTCCTCCTCCTCAAGCAACACCAGATCTCACCTCACAAAAACTTCACAAGAAGTCATGCACCTGATTCCTGGTAGGAAAAGCTTTACACTATGCATAACCTACCTTCTCAAAATGCCTGTCAAGCACTGGAACAGAGGCATTTCCAGGGTCACCTGATCTAAACCCCACACCCATTTATGGCATCTCTATGGCACACAGGGTGGGGAGACCTTCCTCTTTTCCTAAGCTAGACACAGAAGTTATGTTGGCTTTGCTGTTTTTGTTTTTGAAGAGACAACGTTGAACGATCAAAACCAGACCTTCAACACCCTTTAGAAATTAAATAAATAAATATGCTGCTATGCTTTGCTTCCTACACTCCCAAGAACGTATTTTGAACGGAATATCCTTTTCACTGCCACAAAGGTCTCACGTTTTCCTTTTGAAGGCCAAGACGTTCCTGGATTCCAACAGTAAGAGCTGCTGTAGCACATTCAAGGGTAAAAAGAAAAGACCAAACAACACAACCCAGACACCACGGCCTGCTCTGCTCCCTAAGATTCAATGGTCCCAGTTCCCACGCGGCGGCTCCGCTGACAAAGGCTGAAGGTGTCACAGCAGCCTCTTCCAGTCCGTCGCCTGTTTGCCCCTCTCCTCCCCTTTCCCCGTGTGTTTCTTTTGTTGACCAAATTCACTCCTTGGCTTCTTCTACAGGATTCTGTGCTTCCAATTTGCACTTGATCTTGCTCCAGTACTCGGGGGCCACGGGAGATTTGGGGTCGTGCGCGGAGCAGCAGGGGCGGCCGTCCAGCGCCGAGGCCACCAGGGCTCCCTTCTCGTGGTCCTTGCAGAACGAGTGGGGGCAAAACTCACAGAAGGAAACAGCAGGATTGCTACAGACGTCACACTGATGCCACGGACATTCCCACTTTCCTGAGGAAGGGAGGAGAGAGAGAAGCTGAAATTAGTGTGTTCTGGGGACAGCGCTGCCCTTTAACCTTTAATCCCCTTCAAATGTTCAGATGGGTGCAAAGTCAGTTCAGAAAAATCAGCTCTTATTGCAGCTGCTACTTCTGTTTCTCGTTTACAACAGCCTGACTGCAAATAGTTCTTGGGCACTTTGCATTTTTAAAGTCTCACTTGGCTCAAAAACATTTCTGCATGTGTGACCAGAGCTCCATGGGATTTCTGCGAGGTACAGAGACTGACAGGTCACTGTAGAGAGGCTGGTGCTAGGCTCTGCTCACAGGTCTTTAGTGACAGAACAAGAGGGGATGGATTCCAGCTGCACCAGGGGAGGGGCAGACTGGGCATCAGGGAAAATTTTTCACTGAAAGAGTGGCCAGAGACTGGCACAGGCTGCCCAGGGAGAGGGTTGAGTGCCCAGCCCTGGGGATGTTGAAGAGTCATTTGGATGTGGTTTTGAGGGAGATGGTTTAGGGGTCAACTTTGTAGAGTAGGGCTGATGGTTGGACTGGATGATTCCAAGGGTCTTCTCCAACCTGAATGATTCTATAACACCACATTCCAGCTCAGACCAGGGAGCCAGGGGATTGCTCTTACCAAAAGGTGGTTGAGTCAGGTTAAGGCATAGGAGGTGGTACGCTTTGGGACAGTCCTTCTTGTCACACATGACTAGTTCTCCCCCGTCTCCACACTGGAAACAGTTGTCTTCATGCATCTGCTTCTGTTCTGTTTTGATTTTCCTTTTTTTCTGCTTTAGTTTTGCATTTTTCACCTTCTCTTCATTTGCTGTTGCAAACGCTGTCTGGCAATGACACGAGACCACAGCACACAGTCACTCACCTTGCATAAAAATTGATTTAAGTGATTTTGGGTTATTATTTGAATGAACTATGCTTAAATTAAATCCACTCAAATATGTTTTTAAGCCATCAAATCCAGAAACATATATAAAATATACAGAAAAGCCCATCCACGTGCATCTAAATTAACACACTTTGGTAATTCTTCATCCTAGAGACAGCAGCACTACAGTGCCAAACTCCAAAATGTGCAGGCTTTCAAGGGTGGAAAGCATTAAATAGACCAAAGGTAGTAAGTAAATCAAAAACCTTTCCTTGCCCTGCTCTCACTAGGACTCTGGATTTGAGAAGAGAAACTTTGATGTTCATCCACATACCTTTGGACGCACTCCCAGGAAACCACTGCAGTTTTCTGCTCCACAATGACATTCGGTCCTACCATTGCCCAGACAATCCAGATTGTAATTAAATGTTAACTCCATTCCTGAAATGTTAAGGAAAACAATTCAGCTGCAGGGACACTGAGGAAATACAAGCTTGTGACAATGACGTTTCATTAGCATTGTCTCCTCACAGTCCGAGACTGAGCAGCAGGGAAAGCAAAGGGAAAGCAGTGATTTCATATCCTCTGGAAGTAGTGAATTTTGCCCAGCTCACGGAGAAGCAGCAGTACAATCACCCAGACCCAGTTAAAACAACGAAGCAGGTAAAACCTTGACATGGAGAGATGATTCCACCCCAGACAAACAGTGGTGAAAGCACCACCTCTGTGGTAAGAGCTCAGACGACAGAGTTGACATTGTATTTGGCAGCAAACCCTGCAAGTCACTTGGACAGCAGCTTTCAGCTTCAAACTATTTCTAACTACAAGACCTCTGAGAAAACTGGAACATAAATATTTGTCTGCAGTGAATGACAAAGTTCCTATCAACTTCACTGCCAGGAAGGAACTTCAGAGGAAAAACCATGGCCAAGTTAGGGAAGTTTGAGGACAGAAGCACACACGTGGGGACAGTGTCCTCTTTACCTGCAGGAATGTCACACAGAGCAAAGAGCCCGACTCTGATGTCGCCATTCACTGTCCATTTCTGTGTCTCACAGTTTGGGTTGCAACTGTGGTTCATAAACCGAGAGTAATTCCCCTTCGGGCCAGCGTCTATTATCCGGTCCTTCAAACAAAGAGACAAGCACTTAGTATTTACAAACAAAAACAGCTTCCTGCTGAGAGGTGGCTACTAACAGCTAAGGCAGCAAAAAAACAGCCTTGTTTAAATCAGTCACAAGTGGTGAGTTTTCCCTGCACACTTAGTGAAAAAACACCTAAATATCTGTGCCGACGGAAGCGAAACGGGCACAGAGTGCACTTGCTCGGGTACAGATGTTCTCCTCCCACCTAACCATCAGAGTGATGCCACCCCTCAGCTTTTTGCCCCTTGTTTGAACCACAAACAGTTTATACTGAACAGGAGGCAGCATCTACCTTTGTTACAGTTAACATGTAGAAATTGGTGACGCTGTTCTCGTGCGCGCGCTTGATCCGCAGCCTGCACTCCTCTTCGTCGATGAGCTCGCCGACGTACTCGTTCACAAATTCACCCTGAGGAGGCAAGGGAAACAAGAAATCTCTGCTTACTGCTGGGTATGATGATGATGGGAAGCAGCACAAGGGGGAAACAAAGCATTTCCTATCCAAATATGCTCCAAAGTGTGTGGAGCTTTAACCTTCTAGTCATGGTGTGAATACGTGCGCAGGGTATTTGTCGTCTCGGCAACAAGCCCACTCAAAGTGCAGGGTGCAGAGCCACCCTCTGCTTCTGTGATCACCACACCAGCCAGATCTGTCACTTCCCTGCAATCCTGTCATCCTTTCTTTTGAGAAGGACAATGAGACAGTGTTCAGACTCCCAAGGAAACTATTCCAGGGACCAGGATTTTCACTGCATGCTTCCCCTCTAGTAGGGCTTTTAACAGTCAAACTCAAGAGTGTGTGCAGCAGCAAAGTTTTAATGAAACAGATTTTGCATAAACTGTAACTCCAAACCTTCAACCTCTAAAAAAGCACGTTTGAAAGTAGCCCTCCAGACCAGCAGCTGTGCCCAGCCACCTAGAGGAACTCAGAGGGACTGATACCTTACAAAGGGATACAGAGATGTTCACAGTGCTGAGTACTGACTCCCTCCTATCAAGGTATCAGTTCCTCTGCAACTTGTTGCCTTTTCATGGGGGGAAAAAAAAAAAAAAAAAAAAAAAAAAAGGAGAAAAACCCCAGGGAACTTATTTTGCCAGCTCTCTAAATTTCATCACCTTCAATGGTTTTGTTCAGGGAAAGAAACCATCGTTCAGCCTCCTTCCCCCAGACTGCGCTCTGTTTCCACCCCAGGGCAAAACAGATGCGGATCCTCCTTCCCTCCACCACCAGAATCCACCACAGCCCTTGGTGTTTAACACCACCAGGGGCCTTCGTCCTTCCCGATTCTACCTTTTTAATGCTCCTCTTGGTCCTGAGGCCCCAGCCCCGCCGCTCGGTTTTGATGATTTCGGCGTCGGGGTAGAGCCTCTTGGTGAAGCACTGGTTCTGGCAGCGCTCGCCAGCCGGGCACACCTGGGGGTGGCACTCGTACTGCAGCATCCTGTTGAGACACTCCGACTCCAGCCCGCAGGGGTTCTCGTCCGACGGTTTGCAGTTGCAGCGGGGGATCTCCGACAGGTCGGCCACCTGGATCTGCACCTTCCCTATCACCTTGTTGGACTGCAGAACAAAGGGAAGGAGGAAGTCGTGGGGTGAAGGCGACGCTGACAACCACCCCCCGGCACTGCCGGGGCACCACTGACCCCTGTCCCTCAGCACCACAGCTCTACGGGGGGGCTTGGAAACATCCATGGGGAGCTTGGAAGCCCCTCCAGGGGTCATGGGAACTCCACCCCTGCCCTGGGCAGCGCTGGAGGGGAAGAAATTGCTCCTCAGCTCCAACCTGAACCTGCCCTGCGACAACTTGGGGCCGGTTCCTCTTGTCCTGGTGCTTGTTCCTTGGGAGAAGAGCCCGACCCCACCTTGCTCCAACCTGACACTGTACCAACTGCCACTGTTAGCAATTTAAGCAAAGAACACTAAAGCTCATGACTCCAGCCAGTACAGCATGAGTCTCTCTCCAGGTCCAGGGACTCAAAGCACACAAAGTTTATCAAGTACATCACTGGGATTTCTTCCAACTAAAACGAAAAACATTCAAGGAACAGCACCAAGTGCTACGTGTCCAAAGCTGCTGGCAAGAGTTAGACTCCACAGGCTACTGAGATCAGTGTGAACAGTGCTGGGTGAGTTCTAAGACTCAGGGTGTATCCAAGACTTGAGCTCACAGCCAGCAAAATTCTGCCCTAAGTGAAAACTGCTCTTAGCCCTTTCCTCTCTCTAACAACTACTCTGCTTTCTTGGTACTACAGCACAGAACAAGATTCTTGAAAAGAACAGAACAAAGATTCATTTGAATTTCCTTAAGCTTGAATTGTTGCAAATACTGGTTGTAAAACACAACCTAGTCATGCTCAGAAAGAAAATAGGAAAAGAAAGAAGCCAACTCACTTTAATGTGTTTATAAGGTGGAGGTTTCCTGGAATTCCTTTCAATTTCTAATGCCTCTTTGCTTTCTCTTTGTGCTTTCAGCTCCTGGAAGCGCTTTGCTGCTTCTTCAAGTGCTGTGCAAGGGAGTTCAAAATAGAAATCAATTAGCACTGGCTGCTGTTAATCAAATATATACATCTATAAAATAAATTTCATGTTTTCAAAGCTAGGAATTGAACTGTGTAAACAAAAACACAAGCTAGAAATGAGTTACCATGAATCTATCATCAGGCACTTCTCAGTAGGTTACTGAGACCCTGAACAATGATCCCATGCAGCACAGCCCAATTCCATCTTAACATGTCCCAGTCTGAGGAAGAACTGAACTTGCCCACAACAAAACACAATGAGTAGGCACTTAAAGAAATGTATTTTTATCCTCAGTCCAGGGATCCACACAATGTTTGCAATTTTAAGTGAACACAGAACACTAGTCACATAATATTCCCATGCAGGTTAAGTGGTGATGGAGACACAAACACGTGGAATTTTTGTCATAAACCACACTATAAACTTTGTTTGGTTTTACCTTTCTTGAAGGTCTTGTTAATACTAGTTTGCCCCTCAGCAAAGCTTTTATCTCCTTCAACATAAGGGAAAACTCTGCCCTGGTGTACCCAATAGTAGTCATGTGAACCAAAGAAAAATACTGGGAAGTCCCCGATATCATGTTTGAGGCCCTGTATGTTGAGAGGCACAGACCTGGGATTGCAGATCTCTGCTGGCCACCACCTGAAAAGCAGAAAAAAAAACCAAAGGAGAAGGTAAGTTCCCTGCAGCACGAGGCTCAACCTCTGTGCACCCAGCACTGCCTGGAAAAAGCAGAACTCCGTTTCAGGGGTGACATTTGACACCAAGCAGATTAATTTTGGTATTTCCAGTTCTCATTTACAAAGACCAAGCTGCTTTGAGTGATCTTCTTGGAATCCTGCAGCACCTTACAAACCTCAAAGTGCCAAGAAACCAGAACAGTGAACTTGCCTGTAATTCCCAAGCTTGACCCAAACGATCTGCTTGTAACGCAGCTTCTTGCCAGCTTTACAGTCATTGCAATTCCAGCAGCCCTCTGGCATTTCTATGTTGAGACACTCGGGGTGAAAGGAAGCTGGGCAGGACTCACAGCACAACAGCTTTCCACCTTTAAACAAAGAAACCCTGCTTGGTTTATAGAAGTTAAGGCTTTGCCTCCCCTGGTGCACAGCAATCGACATTCCTTCTAAATCCACCCATTTAGTCTCAGGAAATAAATGGCAGGAGAAGGGGATGGAGTCAGGCTCAGCAGTGTTGGTTAGAAAGGGCTGTGCAGTGCAGGCTGGGACTCGACTGCATCTGAGACAACAGAAAATAAGCAGCTGAGTGTTGCTTCAACACAAAGGCAGGGGAAGTGCTGATCCCCGAGCTCTGCCACCAGCTTCTGCTGCTCCAAAAACTCTGGGATATTTCTTTGCCAACGGCCAAAAACCAACAGCAACCAACCAGGTTTTCAAGCAACTCTTTTCCAATCAACACTGCCATGACTGAATCCCCCAGCAGCCAGTCAGTGTGCATTACAAACCCCACAGCCTATAGGTTGATCAATGCTTTTCTGTACCAAGGACATGACAAAAGATTTTTATTCCATAAAAAAGCCCCTATTATTCAAAATATTAATTCAAAACATTAATTCAAAACACACCCCCCACCAGAACTGTACCAGCATAAGCACAGCACATAATGCAGAGTGAGACACCCCACGAGTTGCCCCCATCCCAAAATTCCTTTTTCACAAAGGCAACCTCAGTACAGTGTCAATTTCTGAGGGTTACACTCCTTGGACAGGGTTGTTTTGGCTGGTTTGTGTTTGGGCAGATGTGTTGAGTGTGGAGCCACAGCACAGCTTGAAGCCACCCCCAGCAAACAAAGCAGCTCATACAACAGGACTTGATGCATTTCCCATATTGGAATATTTATATATGTTAGTATA
>JAOEGS010017767.1:10706-29317 GCA_025447755.1 Corythornis vintsioides
AAAAAAAAATTTTATAGATAAATACAATAAATAAAATCTGTAGAAAAAAACAAGTCAAATTCTAGTAATATACAGTTTGCTGTTGCTCTGAATCATTTGCTTATACTCTATTTTAGAAACAGACTAGTGAAAAGAGATTACAGAAATTATGAGTTGAAAAGCAGCTGTACAAATTAGCTGTTGGACAGCTGTGTATTAAACACTTTCAAAATTTTTTAACAATAAATTCCCTCAGGGAGAGAGAATTTCAAAGTCAGATATGAAGTTTAAAGTTACATAAGTACCACAGAATTTATGTGAGTGGAGATACATCTGTTTAAATTAATTACACGTGCTTCTGTGATCTGCTCTTTTGCTTATTTTAATCTTCATATCAGACACTGTGCTCATTATCTTTTTTGTTTGTTTTTTTTAAACAAAAGCTGTCTTTCTTTAAAAAAAAATCTTCATAAGAATCATGATTCTATAGATTTTTTATGTCATAATGAGCTTTTAAAGTCTTGAATCACTATGCATACTATCTACTCTACAATTCAAATAATGATAAAAAGAAAATGGGACTTCTGAAGAAAGCAAACAAACCTATTTTTTCTTGTTCAAGTTTCATTTCTGGTATCATCATCAACAAACAAAATCCTAAAATTATGTTGTCTCCATTTCATTCTGTTATCTCAAGTATATGCTGTACTAAGCACAGAAAAACTGAGTGAAGGACCAGACAGATTATAAAGAGATAGCTAACATACCTTTAGAAAGTCATAGCATTAAGTTTTAATTACCTTTTTTATTTCATTTGGTTTCATAATGGGATCCTAGATTAATTCACTACAAGGTACACATATCCTACACTAGGAATTTTAGAATTAATGATTTAACAAAATGTAGCTGTTGTTACAATGATTTTACTTCTGCTTTTAGATAGAGCAGAAAAAGAAGTAATTTGTTCATAAACACTCACATTATAGACATTTAAATTTGGGTGAGACAAACTTCATTACTAATGTTATGGTTGGGGGTTCTGCTTTGAAATGATGTAAATTACTGTTCCAGCTTGTCTGAATGAATATAGTGAGGATGCCAGAAT
Source organism: Corythornis vintsioides (assembly GCA_025447755.1). Classification (NCBI taxonomy): domain Eukaryota; kingdom Metazoa; phylum Chordata; class Aves; order Coraciiformes; family Alcedinidae; genus Corythornis; species Corythornis vintsioides. The sequence continues at coordinate 11,791 of JAOEGS010017767.1, forward strand.
TTAAAGATGGAAACTATGTATTTGATGACTGAGTACATGAAGCTTAGTACATGGAAAAGTTTTTGTTTCCTCTTCCTTCATACATTGCAGAGAATTCACACTTACAATTTCATGTAGAGAGTAAGCAAAATATTGGCAACTTACGATCTGATCAAACACTAACAGCTATTTTTAACTTAGTACGTCTCATTCAGATTGTCTGTTGAATTACTAATTTCAGCACAATACTGTTGTACATTATTGAAAGCCTGTGTCCAGTGTTATCGAACTTGAGGTGACATTTGAAACATATTACTGACAAAATGACACCCTAATAATTTTATAATAGTGGCAGATACCTAAGAATTCCTTTTCTAATATTCCTGTTTAGAAAGATACTGGTAAACAAGTGGTAAGCTTGAAGGGAATTCTAGAAGTAGAAAAAAAAAAAAAAAAAAGGTGTTATCTCTTTTTTCTACTTCCAGAAGTTACTTACCTGTTTATTGCATCATCACCATTGAAAAAATATTTGAATATTTCTTATTAAAAACAACCACAATTTTCCTTTTAAAACCTAACTTATGGATACATAACCTCATTTTTATCATCAATATTATAAAATATATTTAAAATGTCTATTTATTATTCTATTCCCTTTTTCCTCTTGCAAATTTCTCATGCAGTATAGCTTCACTTTGCCAGAGGAGCTTTATAGTATGCATTTTTTATTATGCATGGAACTGCATTGTTTGAAAGGTCCAGTCATACTGAAAATGTATTTCTTAAAAAACAAAACTAAACTAAACTAAAACCAAACCAGAAAGTAATTATGACTAAGCCAATATGAAGGCACGGACAGACATATATAAGCTGTTGTACAATCAATAGTATCATCAATAAGGAGATAATATAAGTGTGTGGATTTTTGATACTTGCATATTTACTTGACTGAATCATGTAATAAACAAAAAAATTACTTTCAGAGCCCTATTTTTTTTTGTCTGTGTTTCAAAACAAAACAAAACGAAACAAAAAGCTACAAAACTGTAGCTTATATGAAGATTCTGCATGTATGACATGCCCATAGTAATTAGTTCCCAAGTACTGTAAAAAGTTCAACTGCAGCAGAAGAATTTTCATTTTATTTGAATGATTATTTTCAAGGATAACATGTCAAACTTAGTACTTTGCTAGGTACTTTATAGTTCAGTTGGTTCATAGCCACCTAAACTCTATCTGAGTTGTGATCTACTACATGAGAATGAGTTACAGATCAAGATGAATTAAGATCTGTAACTCTACCACTGGTGAGAATTTTTATTTAGTCAATATATAGAAACATATTATTTATCCAGAAAACTGTGTAAGAAAACAACCCAGGTTATTAATGAAATGCAAGATAGTTTCAAACACTACTTATTCACCCATTCTAAAAAATTGCTTCAGCCATCTTTGTATGAGAATTTTCTGTAAAATTCAACTCATAATTATCTAAAAACATTTCTAAATATTATTTGCTTTAGATCATAGTACTTTGGTATGTTTCATGACATGCAAACATGTAAAAGCTTTGCTCACTGAATTCACATGGAAAATGACACTTAGCCTAAGACATATTCATGCTTGAGAAGGTGTATTTGTGACTGAATTTTAAGTTACTAAGTTGATATGACATTTGAGACAACATGTCAGGTTTTGGGGTTTTTTTATAGATGTCAATGAATAAGCATATTTAGAAACTTTGTGGAGTCTTTTTTTTGTAGAGAATCAGAATATAAATAAATTATGAAAATGTTTAATATAACAAAAAATCAAGTTCATTTATAGACAACAGTTATAGCACTTCCTACTGGACATTAGACAGCAAGTGTTTCTTTTTATTTCTCTAATACCCTATTTTGAAAGTGCTAAAGCCAGGTTCTTCACAGATCGGTCTTTAAAGAAAACCCCATTTTTACTGGGAAATCTAATCTTTAATTAATATGATATGTGGTTATTCACAACCCATTTCCTTGAAAACTATTGCCTAGAAGCGAGGATAATCAAAAGAAACAAGAGGAAAAGTATTGCTTTTCTTGACTTATTGTTTCTACCATGTAATTGATTATAAATTTTTATCCTGAGACTGTTCTCATGTAATTACTCCTACAAACAATGCTTAAGAGAGAAATGTAAGGTGGTTTTCTTTACAGTCATAGTGTCCTCTTGCCTGTAGGGTCAGTGTGAAGAAAGGACTACATTAACAAGTAAATCGCAATTAATCACCTTGTCCTTTATTTTCATCTCTGATTTTAGTAACAATAACAAAAATAATCTATTGGAACTGAATAATTCACAGTCATGCCACAATAGTTTGTACTTTACTGTCATACTATCACCATATATATGTTAAATAGTTTGCTACTGCTCTAATGTCTGTTGAAATTTAACCTCAAATTTCCTACAATCTGAGGTTTTGGCACATGGCCAGCACAGCTACACAGGCCACCTGTGGCAATTAAACAGAGAAAAGGTCTGTATCAAGGCACTAAAATGCATATCCAAGCACTTTGTCTAGACTTGGAGTTTAAAAAGTCTGAAGATTTTAACACATTTGTGCAGCTACTTGAAAGGATATCTGAAGAGATCTAAAGCTCCTTAAAAACTTAAAAATGAGAAGGAAAATATCAAAGAACAGAAGAAATAGTGGCAAGCAAGATAAATAAAGGAACAAGCTAAATCCTGCATATTAATCATTCTGCTTTGGCTTATATTCACAGTAGAGAAATTATTTTCATTCTTAAACATAGGAAGTAGGAGGTACTGTCACACCTTAAACATTTCTCGTCATAGAATTCTTTTTAACTTTTTGAAATTTCAGACAGAGGAAATTTCTCTTACCATAGACTTTGTATTTGGGAAAGAAATTCCTGAAGAGAAAATTATATGATTGTTTAAGGTTTATGCATTAAGTAAACTAATTTTTTTTCCAGTATGCTGCACTTCTAATTGTACACAGCTAAAGGTTAAAGATTCATTTGACTTAGAAAACAATAATTAAAACATTTAGGATTGTATTTAAAAGCACTATTTCATTAACAATATATAGCCAAAATTATTTTTCAGAGGTAAATTATCCATAAAATATATTTTTTTTCATTGAAATAAATTAGTTTATTCATTTTAAGTTACTAGAAAAACTGGAAAAATATATATCAGGCTGATTTAAAACATATTATTTTTTAAATTTGATTTTATTTTCATAAAAGTGAATTTTATTTTATTTCAGAAAATTCTATTATTTTTTTCTAATGTGAGTGTACCATATATTCAGAGACCATAAGTCTTTCTCAAGTCTGTCAGTAATGGAACTGAGGTATCTAGTAATTATTGCATACACTGGTAAATATCTGTGGAGTAGCCCACCCTTCTCTATTATTTTTAAGAATTTTCAGGTGTGCCAAACATACTGCTTGCATCTACTTTGTCTCTACTGTTAAAGCATGGTTTATTCAGTGTGTATGGTATATTTATTTGTCAGATATTCTGAGCACATAGAACTCACAAATCACCAATTCTGTTGCATCCAGGATACCATACGTGCTATTAGTGCCTTGCACTTGAACAGAGAATACCAACAAAACCTGTTTATCTCATGGTCAAACATGCCTTACAAACAACTTAGCAAGGAGCACAAAAGAGGGAGAACATACAAAGAATTTTTAAGGAAAGGTGGCCTGAAGAAGAGGAAGGACTCTTTGTCAGGGAGTGCAGTGATAGGATGAACTATAATTGCTTTAAATTGAAAGACAGTAGATGTAGATGTAGATTAGATATAAGGAAGAAATAATTTATTATTAATTCTATATATATTAATATGCTAATTTTTTACTAATTTTTCACTGGAACAGTCTTCCCAGACAAGTTGTGGGTGCTCCATGACTGGAAGTCTTTAAGGCCAGGTTGGATATGTCTTTGAGCAACACGGTCTTGAAGAATGTGTCCATGGTAGTGAGGTTGGAACTATAAGAACTTTAATGTTCCTTCCAATCAAAAACATTATATGATTCCATGAATTGAATCACAGACATTGGCATGTAGAGTGGTAAAATAGCACTAATGTCAATAGAATTAAAAGTTTTTTGTTTGATGAAATATTCTCCATATTATACCTATACCCAAACCATTTTATACACTTAACAGCAGTACATTCTGTCAACTTCTCCTTGTCTGAACACTCGATAAAATTATTTAAGACAGACTTTTCTCATGCAATGTAAAGCTTAATTTAACTCATTGTACAAACAGACATGAGAGAAGAATGCCATATCCCATAGCAAACAGAGCTGAGTACATATTGTGTGACTGTGTCTTTATTTAAATAAATTCACTATGGTTCTGTGCTCTCTATTTAAATAAAAAAATATTCCAGACAGGTGTAGTTAGGTCATGGATGATGAGCTGCATTTAGAATTTTCATTTTCATTCTTCTCAAGTCCAGTGAGGCAACATCAGCACTAACTAGTGGACCTTGTTTTTCTGCACTATATTTACCCATGCTATTCTCATCTCAATATTTAATTCCTATTTGTTTCCTCATCTCTCCTCTGTCAGTGTTTTCTACAGCCATTTCATGAAACTACATCTTTAATCATTTAAGAATTTTCCTGAGATTCTTAGGCTTCCAGGTATTAAATAATTAATATTTTTTTTAGCATCCAAATCTTCAGTGAGTTTCAGAAACAAAGGTTCAGAATCAAATAACAATATAGTAAGAATAGATGCTAAACAACGTTCAAAGTATAAATTGTTCAGACAATGGCTTCTTTGCATATAAAATGAGTATTGAATCATTAATGCAAATCTCACTTCCAGACTTGTGTTAGTGGGTGGGTATTGTGATGAGTATAAGTTCCCTGAAGCTGACCTTAAAGATGCTGTTTTGTAGAACACCTCTCAGAGACTGTATTGTTGCTGGTTTTGTCCCATTTCAGACAGAATATTAGAAAATATCTCTGCGTTCTTACTCTGGAGTTTTATATTCTGTTCTTTGATTTATATTTCTCCAATGATTTGGGTTTTTTTTTCCAAACTACGAGCACTTAGCTATTAGGAGAAAAAAAAAATATGAGAAAGGATCAATGATAATGTGAGATACACCTGAAGTGTGGGTAAATAAAGTGCATTACAAAAGTATTTCTATTTTAATACATTGTGGAACCAGGAATGTCAAGTTTTGTAACAGCTCTCCTACTGGCTCACTTTTCCTTTCTGAAATAAAATAAATTCTCTGATCCAAGTCCGCCCCTGACTTTGGAGCTTTCCAGAATCTCATAGCAATTAGTACACAAATGTGCTTATGATGGGAATTAAAAAAAAAATAATAAAAAAAAAAAATTAATATCTCACACTTTATGAAGACATAAGACTTGGATTTGCCAGGCACAAGTGAAAAATATTTCCCAAATATTTTCACAAATTGAGAAATGGACATAAGAACAGGGACAGGGAGGATACTGAAATCAGCAGGATCAAGCACCTGTGTCTCAGCTTCTCTCTCTTTTCAGGTATAGAATAAAAAAGGTTAATGTATTATATTACAAAAATGTTTATTTACTCCTTTCTGTTCTCATATGTGTCTACTTTCCATACCTTTTTCATTCTTCCAAAGAGAGCACCTTAAGGTGGTGCCAATTTCAGATGTCCCTTCCTTAGTTAACATTAAGTTTTTCCATTTGCAGTTGAATCTGTAGAGGTGTATATTTTAAAATATTGTGCACTGGAAAATTTCCTTCTGTGCATAAATCGGAGCATATTTTCCTCTTAGTTGTACTCTGCCTTTCTGGCACCTTGTCAGATTATTATGAGAGCAATGGGGTAGATCTTACTGAGAAGAGGCACCATGGTGTTTTACATTTCTCTCCACATACTCTGTGAATTAACACACAAAAGTCAGTTGACTTCTTAGGGAGAATATAGGCTGGAAAGAAGAAGAAAGAAGGCTGGAGCATTAAAAAAAAAAATACTGGTTTTCATAGTTTCCCCAAGTCCATGACCCTGTTTCCTTTGGAGAGTACAGAATATGGAAGATATATGAAGATGAAGTGGAAAGCTATACTTAAGTAATCATAGAAGAAAATGTATATTGCAATGGAATGTTATCAACACTTTAACATGATTTTTGCTAACAGGCTTCAGTTTTGAAACTCTTTCAGTCATGTCCTATGAAAGAATTTGGCTTTGTTTATAGCCTTATCTAGAGGGCTGGTTATATTCTAATAATATCAATGGAAACAAATAAATGTTGCATTGACAATGTATGAATCCAACAATGGGACATAGTATATTTCTCCTCCTAGGTAGCTTTTTTTTTTTCATAAAATAAAGGTAAAAGGAATTTTCTGACTTCTTGAAAAATAAATCAAATAAATTCAGTCTCTGTACCTCAGAAACCTAAAATTTGTGCAGCCTGAGGACTCTAGACCTGACAGAAATCAGAAAAATAATCTGTATGTTTTTCCTCGGAACTTCACAATTAACTCATCATTATTTGTATGCATTGTGGGCACAAAAAATTGACCATTGAAAATGCTGGAAGATTTTACTTTCTAACAAAATAATGAACTTGAACTGTTTGAAATAGAAAGCTTGTTTAGCTCTTCAGAATAGGTGAATCGGTTTTAAATACCTGTAATTCTATGCAGTAGCCAAAAATTATTATTTTCAAGAATATGAACAACAAAAAAAACCTGGATAATTCTTAATTTTACTACAAGGTCAGTGTTTAAATCCTGATTAGAGATGGGTAAAATTAAAAACATTGTAAATTCAATTGTTGAGATGTGCAATACAATTACTCAAATTAGTTGAACCCCAAATGTTTATCTGGAAAGACAGTTTCACAAGACCTTAAAGAAAGAAGATCTTTATTTTTCCCGGTATTTGTACTCATCATTTCTTATGATCTCAACAAATACCAATATTTTATGCACCAACAGAAAGAATATCAGGGGAATGTTAAAAATGAATATATAAATAAATAAATAAATAAATATTTCAAATATACTGATCCTTGATATGAAACATTCTATTGTATGTTATTTGCAGATGAATAAATATTTTGGCACCGGGGCTGTTATTTTTTCACCAGGAATACATTTCTCATTCTTAGATACCACCTGCACTAATTCCTGTTTATGTGGACTTAATTTTTTGTTAATTTTACAGTTCAGTGCCTTTAAAAAAAAAAAAATGCAACAAAAAAAAACACAACACATTTTTGCATCTTTTTCCATACCTTTTTGATGCAGATTTTAATATTCAGGAGTATCCAACAGGCTTGTGTCAAAACAACAATCTACCTTGTAAGATATTTTTCATGACACATTTGCTATGCTATTTTTTTTGTTAGTTTCTATTGTGTGACTTAGTCTTCAATAGGGACTGTCTGTGTTGTAAAGAAAAATAGAGAAACAGGAAATTTCAAGTAAATGGGACGGCCCGGGAGAAACCTGAAGGTAGAAAAAGGGAAATATGCATTATGTATAAAACAGGAGGAAATAACAAAAAAAAATATAAAGGAGATCTTGAAGAGATGGGATATAAATTTGAATTTGCTACATCTTTCTAGTTTTCATAGAGAGAGCTTGCAACTATCACAAATTGTGAATTGTGTTTTTACTGTGGGATTATGAAGAATGCTAATGTGATCAATAAGTTTTGGTGGTTTTTTTAATACTAAGAAAATGAAGATAATTACTCATTAAGAAAAGGGAAGCAAAAAGAGTATTGCCTACGCAATTTAAAATACTCGTAATGTTTTAACTTCATTGCAAACTGAGAATGAAACAGACTTCCATGATTGACTGCATCTTCATATTTAAATTAAAACAGCAAAAGGAGGCTAACAGTCTCAAATAAATTCCTTTGAATATTTTCAAATCTAAATAAAAAAAATTAACCCCAAAATAATCCCCAAGCAATAATGTCAGCAATGGATCTCCCAAACAGGCAAAACTAAATTACAAGCTGGATCTTTGAACATTATCTTTGATCTTGGTAGAATTCTCTGAGTGCTAGACGTTCCGTAGCCCTAAAGAAATGTTTGTAAAAATGGAAGATTGTATATGTGAACAATAATTTTAAACTTAATATATACTTATACAGCAGTATTGATTCCCATTCTCCTAAAGCTCAAAAGTTTCTTATTACTTAACTCCTGTCGAAACAGCAGGAAATAAAACAGACTGTTTAGGATGATCTTTGTAAGACCATTCACTGAATAATTCAAAGTCTTAACATATTTTCTCAGTATGGATCTGAAAAAAAAATGGATCTGAAAAAAAATCTCAGTAAAACAGATTGTAGAATGCTGTTAATGGTAATAGTTCTCTATCACAAAAAAAAAAAATATTTTATGTATAAATTTTCTGAATTAGAGAGAAGGAACAATGAGCAGCAGGGGGAGGAAAAAGTGGTGGCAGAAAAAAATATCTTCCTTTCAGACAAGACTGGTAATTAAAAGGATTTTCAGCATAATAATCGGAATGTCAAAGAAACAAATGACATCTAACTGTATAAAAGACATTATAAAAAATAGAAATTTCCATATTTATGATATACAGTTCAGACCAATGCAATATACAGAACCACCTCACAGAGAAGGAGTGGAGATTTATAAAGGAACCGTTTTTCTAACAAGGGAAAAACCTAAAACAAATAATATTTAGAAAGCATGTTGACCAGCCTGGGCCCTGCAAGCAGCTAAGCAGGCAAATGGTAGATTGCCCGAGAAGCAGATGGTAGGGGATTAGGAAGTATCTATGTCACTACTAGGACATTTCCTTAAGCAAAATTCTCAAAAATGATTACTGGTGCTCAGGCAAGTTTTGAAGTGTGTGAGGAGCAGACACAGGTGGTTGTGACTACAATTTATGCTGCTTCCCCTGCAGCAGGAGCTTGTCAGATCACTCTCCCCTTTTCCTGCAGCTCTGCTCCGGTGACAAGGGTCCTGCCCTGCATCCTCAGCTAAGTAAATATTCACATTTTACAATGTTTGGTTCATTCATTCATTCATTCATTCATTCATTCATTCATTCATTCATTCATTCATTCATCTCTTAGTTTTGGTGGGGTTTTTTTTGCTTTTGTTGTTTTTTAATCTAGTGCTTAATTTCATATATTTTAAAAGTTTATTCATCCCCATGCTCTGCACTGGCAAAAGTGTGTGTCTTCAACTTCTTCTACCAAAGGGAAGAAAACAGGCCTGGCATGTGAAATTGCATGCTAAGCAACCACAAGAGTACTGCACCCAGATTTAGCTTAAGAGCAGAAGAATTCCAGAAAATCACTTTAAAATAGATAAGAATGCTTTCAGGAACAGGGAAGTGGTTAAATCATTGCAGTAGTCCTCTAGCCATCATATCTCATAAAATCACTTGAGCTCTATCCAGCTTCTGACTTTTATAAAAGACAGATTTGATCCCACGAGAGATAATTGTGTATTGCTATATCTAAAGTTCAGACAATGACTAAGGAATAGAGACAGAAATCATTAAACAGTTCATTTTGCACAGCTGTTAAGCAGTTCACCAAGTATGACCACCTGTATCTAGTTCCAATATATGAAACTTGGTAAATTAAAAAAGGTAAAAATTCCTCATAAGTTCACAGAGTAGTGATGGGCACACTGAATGCTAGAAATATCTTCCTTATAAGCAGGAAATTCTGAGCTAATTATGAAGATATATTATAATGCTAGTAAGGAATCATGAGTTAAGTTTGTAGAAGGTAAGAAGAGGCAAATATAAGACAAGGAAAATCAAAGAAGGAAAAGAAACCAGCCAAGTTTTCTAGATATGCATCTGGATAATAGTATGAGCCAAAGGCATTCAATGCCCTTCTTGGAATATGTATCTACTTGTACATTCATTAGTTGAAAGAAATATAGCCAATCTAACACTTTAAAGCAGGGTCTTTGCAAGATATTGATTATTACACTGTAATAGTATACTCCAAAGCTTTTCTCATAAGAACAAGTAATCAAAAGTATAATTGGAAAATCAGCTAAAGTTAGCTTGATCTAACAGGATAAAAGTATTTTCACCTAAACACTCCTGTTGATGTATCAAAACAGAAAAAAATGTCATGTGTTTGTATTTATAGCAAAATGTTTATCAAAAGAACAGCTGGTTATTTTTGTAATGCCTAAAATTCCAGCTCCATTTATCTAAAGTATCTGTTTTGTTCTATGATGCTTCTGATTAATTAAATATATGTAGAATAGCTAATTGATTAATGAGTTATTTGGTTATTGCAGGCTCTCCCTAGATATTTATTCCAATGTTTATCTCTAAGGAATAATCACTTTTATATTTGAAATCATTAATTAGTGAGGAAAATTTATTAAATGTAACACATTATTTTTATCTTTCTACCATGAGGTAACAGAGGCATGTTTTCAGATGTAATTATAACTAGAAAGGATGACTTATCTCCATGAAATTAAACAACAACAAAAAGCCACAGAAAATATAGCTACATATTTCAATATCTATATAAAGCCGCATAAAAATTCAGAAGTGTTTAAGACCCAATGCACAACTATATGAGGAAAGATGCTGCTGGACATGCAGTCAGCAAGAAATAAAAGGTCCTCAACATATTGTCAGCATCTTCTGATTTCTTAGAGAGTTTACACAGATAAGAGCACACTGACTCTTGCAGATATATTGAACTACTTCTAAAGAAATGGTTTAATGATGGGTCTTCACACCTTCCCATCCTTCATTTCATTCTTATAGTTCAAATGAACCATGGTAAACTGAGTATGGCTCAAAGCTACTTAAAAAATAATTATATCCCACATCTGCCCAAATCAGCAGTGAGAAACTAGAAGTATATGGGGGTTTAGTATTGACAGGTTGAGCACCCTAAATTTTCATTAAATCAATCATGTGTACTTAGCTAGCACTTGAGACAGTACAAAGCACTCTAAGCTTTGAACCAGCAGTAGGTAATATATACCTGACTACTTTATATATACTTAAAGGTTCTATATTTTTATATTGTATTCTTACTAAACTTTTCATCAAGAATGGAGGAGTAAGTCCGAACAAAATCAGGATGATGATTTAATAAAAAATTAAACCCTTCTGGCATACTAAATATTTCCAGAGACTTTAATTGTAAAAAATAAAGGTGTTTGACCCAGGCATCTGTCTACTTCTGTTTTCTGCATCTGTCTACTGCTGTTTTCTCTCTGGAAAACAAACAAACAAACAAAAAAACACCAAAACCAAACAATGAAACACAAAACAAAACAAAACAACAAAAAATAAAAGAAAACAAAACAAAACAAAAAACCCAATAAATCAACTACCTGTTTTTCTTATGTATAACACAGCTAAAAAAGAAGAAAAAAGTGGTTGGTTTTTATTTATTTTTTTTTTTCTGGTGCCCATCCACAGAAAGAAGTACAAAGGCAAATTTATCAAGGAGCATGTTCAGTCAATTCAAGAGCTTCTCTTCAGGGCACATTTGATATAAAGTGTTTTCTATGTCTCCTTCCCCTTCTTCCTTCTTGATTCCCCAGTTCAGAAACACTAAAAGAGTAGAAGAGTAGTTCAAGTACTGCAGGAGTACTATATGGTCACTCAGCTGTGGTAAGAGCTTACATTGTGGTGGTTTCATTGCATTTTTATATGTAAAAAAAATTTGCAAGACAACAAATAGTTGCACTGTTTTCTCTAGTTCTTACTGGTTTTTGTGCTTTACATTAAAATGGAGATACAAAGAAGGTTACTCTACAGAATTGCTAACTGGCATTATTTCCTCCATTTGACCCTTTGGCAAAGTGCTTTCTGGCAGCACTACAAAACACAATGAGAAACCACTAATTTGTTCTGAAGGCAGATTCTTCAGCAGTTCCCATTACTCTCTAACTAATAGTTGAGAATTGCTGCAGGCTAAGCATTTGTTTATATCACTCTTGCTTCATTTGAAAGGAGTGTCAGCATAAAAAACATTGAGTTACACAATGAGGTATTGTGAAACAACTGTGGGCTGAAAGACTATTTGATATGGTGATGCATAAAAGTCTAGGAAAATAGAATAAAATGAAGAAATGACTGTGTCACTTGTCCTGTTTACTTGTCTAACAAAGAGTTTTCAGAAGTTAATGACAGCAGTCTTTTGAATACAGACGGAAGTTACAACTCAGCCTAATGTTGCTGGTACATGGTTACTCCTGATCATTTATCGATCCACATGTTTTTTTTATTAACTTGTTTTTCTCACAAATACCAAATCTACAGTGGTTACAAATAATAGAAAAATAAATAAGCTACAAACTAAAAGGTGGATCTTATATTTACTAGGTAAAACTAAAATAATATTGAAAATAATTAATTCTTTCTCTAAGGAAAATTCTTTTCTCTTAGAGAAAATTCTTTCTTATAGTTCACTGACAGGGCTGTCATAGTCTTCAGCAGCAACTGCATTAGAGCAATACTGAGCCCTTTAAAAAAAATATATTCATATGTGTCAAGGGACAGAAAGAAGTTGCAAAGGAGTACAAAATAGTATAATTTATAGTACATAAAAAAAGAGAGAACGCAAGGTTCCCTCCATCCGATATTTATTAATGCATTGTAAGCCCTAAGCATATAGATAGTGAGGCCAGTGGGAGATTCTTTACTGACTTCAAAATAATTTGAATGATCCTGTTTTTCCATTGCAACAACCCCAGGCAACACAGGCTTGGGGAAGAGTGACTTGAAAGCTGTCCAGCAGAAAAAGACCTGGGGGTGCTTGTCAACACCTGGCTGAATATGAGCCAGCAGTGTGCTCAGGTGACAAAGAAGGCCAGTGGCATCCTACCTTGCATCAGAGAGTGTGGAAAGGAGAAGGAGAAGGGAAGTGATCATGCCCCTGTGCTTGGCACTGGTAAGGTCACTCTTCGACTACTGTGTTCAGTTCTGGGCCCCTGACCACAAGAAAGACATTGAGTTGCTGGAGTCTGTTCAGAGAACAACCAGGCTGGTGAATAGTCTGGAGAACAAGTTCTATGGGGAGAGGCTAAAGGAACTGGGATTGTTTAGTTTGGAGGAGGCTGAGGGAAGACCTTATTGTCTCCTACAACTACCTGAAAGGAGGTTGTAGTGAGGTGGATGCAGCCTATCCTCTCATGTAAATAATGAGGACTAGAAGAAATGGCCTGAAGTTCACGGGTGACTTAGTCTAGATGATCCTTCTCTGGCAGGGGGGTTGGACTAGATGATCTAGGTCCCTTCCAACCCTTAACATTCTGTGATTCTGTGAAGTTGCACCAGGGGAGGTTTAAGCTAGATATTACTATTTATTTACTAAGAGAGTAGTCAGGCACTGGAACAAACTGCCCAGGGAGGTTGTAAAGTCACCATCCCTGGACATACTAAAACAACATGTAAATGAGACAGGTCAGGACATGCTCTAGTGGGATGATGAGGTGTTGATGGTTCAACATGCTTATCTTAGAGGTCTTTTCCAACCATAGCAATTCTGTGAATGTATTAAAATCTGGCTTATTTGGGCTGATATTTGTCTCTTGTCAAATTAGGTGATATTTTTGTTGCTTGCATTCCAAACAGGAACTTTCCCATTAAAGAAAACAATTGCATTCAACGGTGTATCAGAGGTAAATTTGGGGATCGTATCAATGTTTACAAATATATGAAGGGGGGTGGGATGGTGTCAAGAGGATGGGGCCAGTCTGTTTTCAGTCATACCCAGTAATAGAACAAGGGGCAATGAACACAAACTGGAACACAAGAAGTTCCACCTCAACATCAGGAAAAACTACTGTGAGGGTGACAGAGCACTGGAACAGGATGCCCGGAGAGGCTGTAGATTCTCCTTCTCTGGAGATGTTCACCTGGATGTGTTCTGCCCTAGGTGAACCTGCTTTAGCAGGTGGGTTGGGAGGATCTGAAGATGGTTCCTTCCAACCCCTACCATTCTGTGATTTACTTCAGAGGCAACATTTTCTAGTGGTCCAAAGAAAGGGAGTAGACAGATATTAAAATCTTATCAACTTTATTCAGTGGACTTCATCACAGAGAAATATGTGAATGTAGGCAGAGTTGTCACTTAGTTTCTTATACTACATTTTTAGAATAGATGACATTTTGTGATTTGAATTTCATAAAGTATTTTGAGGTTTTTTTCATGATAATATGATAACAAGGAATGTTATGTGGTTCCCACCAAAACCAAATGAACCATTGACTATGACCTTTATAAAACCTGAATAGTAATAATTGCTGTTAATGACTTTTTCATAAAGTTACTACCGAGGTATTTTAGTCATAATAATCTGTTAAGATTGGTTAATTTATTAATCTTTCAAGAGAAGCATATTAAGTACAGAAAATTAAGTAGTAATGCAATCTACTAAATCTTACAAATTCACACATCTCTAGAAGTACCTCACCTATTGTAAAGAGTACATGGAGAAGAGTTCACAGCTCTGTTCTGCTCTCTGTGGTTCAGAAACACTAGAGTCCGTTCACAGGCTAAATCCTTCCTACTCCTTCAATGCCTATTCAGAAGTACACAGCTGACCATATTTCATTAATATTACTTTGACCTTTAAAACAGCAGCAGAATCAGGGCTAGAGAAAATGCATCCTGAAAGAAAAATCTGTGCCTTCACTAAATTTTAAATATAAATGCTTTTGTTATGGAAAACACCAAGTGAATAGCCTGTGAGATATCCCAACTCAGATAAATCATATCAGTCTAATTGCAGAGTAAATGAATCCTATCACGTTTTTCCACATTTCACATTGGAATATTGAAATTGAGACATAGGTAATGATGTAATTCTACAAGGGCAATAAGATGGCACTTTCTCTTAAGCACCTTATCCTTTTTACTTACGATACAGCGAGGACAGTTAAGTATGAAAAGCAGAAAAATGTCATATGACAAAAAGCTGTTGAATAAAAAAATTGTTGCTGCAGCTGCAAGGATCTTGGAATATCTCGTTGGTCAGTTTGGGGTCACCTGTTCTGTTCACTTCTCCCTGCAGTTGCAGTCTTTCTCTTTCTGCACCTTCCAGTGTGATACACAAGTTCTAGCAGTGGCCTTGGTCTGCATTCCATCCCTGGTAGTAACTCTAAACATGAGGTGTTATCACTGCTAGAAGCAGACACTGTCTGCAAAACATGCTGCTAACTTCAGAAAGTGCAAGTAGTTAGAAAACCTGAGCGGAAAAGTAAAATCACTGAAGAGAATTTGTTGCGTTCTCCCTCAAACCAGGAAAATAATGGGTATACTGTAAAAATCAAATGCCTGTATATTATTGAGAAAAAGAAGGTTTTTCCATGTGCAATCTTTCTGGCAGAACTTTTCTTATAAATGAGAAACTTATATTATCTTTTACCTCAGTCAATAACAAAATACATTTTTTTGTGTGGTTTAAACATATGTTATCATGTGCGAGGGTGTGGGAGAAGCACAGACTGAGGAAATGTCAGAAAACATATACAGTATAAAGAGCATACTTAAATGCTACAACAGCATAAGTTCAAAAACACTTAGAAATTCAGGTCTGCAAAAACATATACACAGCCATATTTTTTCCTATGACTGTTTTTTACAAAACATGAGCTCTGGATTTGTATAAATATAGATTTACATTAAACTTATTACAACAGGTGTCTGAGCTATATAAACCTATAGTATTAAGGTAGGTGTACATAAACACACCTACATATAGAAAAAAAAAAGTAACTGTTTTGAATCTGTCCTCTTTTTTATCATAAGCATTTATGTTCTATCTTATTTATGCTGTGCATTATTTATCCCTTTGTCTTCTGTACCATGAAGAATGTTCTTTTAAAATTCAATCCCAAGTACAGGTTTACCTAACTTCAATATTATCCTACAGATTATCATTCTTTGAAAAGAAGATTTTCATTATGATAAACCTGTAGTGATTGCTAACAAAAGTTTTAGTGAATGTAGTATCTGGAATTAAAACAACTATTTGAAGGTGGGATTTTCAAACACAGCAAACTCTCTATCCTGTAGTCATTTCTATATGGCAAGGAAATTGATAATAGACGTGATTTTTTGTTCTCCAACACTCATCAGGACTACCACATTGTTCAGGAACATAAAATTATCCAGCATGAAAGGAAGCCACATATATGCAGAAATGGCCGACACAAAATTTTAGGGTATAGTCATCTATAGTAATTTCCACAGCTTTTCTTGTCAGAATTTATTGCTTTATACAGCAATGGTGATTTGAAATATTATTTATTTGAAATATTTTATTCTAGCTATTTCATTGGTTAGATTTTTGATCTGTATCAGGTTGCATGATCCTTTCTGTCATACACTCAAGCTCATTTAGGCACAGACACCTGAAATAGCCCTGCTGAATTTTGTATTCACATACACTGAGGGATTCAGTTTTAAAGGAAGGGGCAGTGTTAGCTTAGGGACATAAAATAAACAGTTTTCATTAGAAAGTGAATTCAAATCCAACAAAACAGAGCCTAACAGAGTACTATAAATCTATGAAAGCTTGAGGTAGTAACTAGAAAGCACATGCATTCAGAGCAGAAGTGCAAAGTAGTTTATTTCTATTTACAAAACATTGTGAAATCAATATCTATAAGGGCTGGTAATTAGACACTGAGGGGATAGCTGGTACTTAGGAGTTTGGTGATATCTCTATGATGAATCTAAATAAAAATTAAAATACATCAGAGAAAGGGGGAGGGAAAGGGAAAGAAAGCTAGAATTCACTATTACTAATAAGTCCTTTGCTTCCAGAAATACCGCATATTCTTCTCTGTGTCATTTAAGTACAAAAAGACATAGTGAAAAAGAATTTGTGATACATCATAAATATAACATAGGCTACTTGCTGAAGTCAAGTATTAAATTTACTATTCCAGACACCACATAACCTTAACTTACCCCTTACAAAAAAAATTTCAAGTTTCTACTACATTTATTTTTCTTTGCAGGGTATGTTTTCTCTAATATTTTGTTTAATCACTGGAAGATAGGAGATGGTCTGCAGAATGAAAAGACTATAAATCTCTAATAATGCATATTTTATACTGTCAGTATTTTAGAATTCCTCCCTAAACCACAGAATTTCTGGGGAAAATATGCTGGGTTTATCCTAACTTTAGGCCACATAACAAACTGGGTGATATTTTTCAAAAGAAATTTTTTTTAATTAAAGGGGTGGATTTTGAATTGATTCAAAATTAATGTAGAATTCACCAGATTTACAAAGAGAAGTTAGATGACTTATTGAATTTGTGTTCCTTTTTTTTTTAGGAAATCTAGTAATTATTTCAACTGAGAAAAAAAAACTAATAAAAAAATCAAACTGTTGGAAATGTATTTTTGAAGGTTATTCTTGCATTTTGAAGGGCATCTCTTTTTTTTTTTTTTTTTTTTTTTTTTTTATACCAAAGACACTAAAATTGAATTTATTTTTTTTTCGGGGAGAAAAAAGTTTTTTTTTTTTTTCCTTCTTTATTAAAGATAAAAAAAATTA
>JAOEGS010017768.1:0-14137 GCA_025447755.1 Corythornis vintsioides
CCTTCTCTCCAGGCTCAACCAGCCCAGGTCCCTCAGCTGCTCCTCCCCACACTCCTGCTCCAGACCCTTCCCCAGCTTGCCCTTCCCTGGCCATGCTCCAGCCCCTCCATGTCCTGCTGGGAGTGAGGGGCCCAGAACTGACCCCAGGATTGGAGGAGCAGCCTCCCCAGTGCCCAGTTGAGGGTGGCACAATCCCTGTCCTGTTTCTGCTGGGCCCACTAGTGCTGACACTTCCAGGGTGCTGGTGGCTTCTTGGCCACACGTTCTCTTACCTCCAGCCAGCTGTCGACCAACCCCCTGGGACCTTTTTGCTGGGCTCCCATCTCCCCACTGCCCCTGGCATCACCTTTTGCTCCATTTAGATTTGTGTCCTGGCAGTGGAAGGGGCAATTTATCTTCCAGAGCACAGGGCTCAGCCTGGTGCTGGGTGTGCTGCTGAGCAATGAATTTGCCATCACAGCTCAGAAAACACGACACGCGATCCCTCAGCCAGCCCTGCATGCCAGGCAGTGTGAAAAGAAGAGGAAAAGAGGAATTCTCACCCTCTTGGTTTCAGGCACCAGGTCATCCTTCATCCTCCTCTTGGTCCAGTCCTTGGCCAGCTCATCCTCAGCAATCTCCTGCAGGTGGAAGACAGCAACTTGTGCCGACGTCCGACGGATGCGGCCGCTCGGGGTCCTCTCAAAGTCTTCCACAGGACCAGGTTCCAGCTTCACCTCTGGCTCCTCCTGAGCCTGCAACAGAAAGAGAGTCAGGGAAGGGGTGCCCGGGTCTGAGATGGGGGTGCTGGGGTGCTTTGTGTAGGGTGGGGGCTGCAGACAGCAGCCTGGCTCCCTCCCCCAGTCCAGCAGACTAACCGAGTCCTGCGGGGCTCCCATGGGTATAAATGTCTCCATTTATTAGAGTTAGGGAGTTATTTGTGTTGGATGCACTGTCAGTAGGGATCAAGAGAACAGAAAGGATGCTCCCCAGGGACAGATCCTGCCACCCCCATGCTGGCAAGGAGCTGCTGTTTGGTTGCTGCTGAGGGAGCAGCCTGGGCTCTGCTTTTTGTCACTGCAGAGCACGGGGAAGGGTCTGGAGCAGGAGTGTGGGGAGGAGCAGCTGAGGGACCTGGGATTGCTCAGCCTGGAGAGAAGGAGGCTCAGGGGAGACCTTCTGGCTCTGGCAGCTCCTGGCAGGAGGTTGGAGACAGGGAGGGGTCAGGTTCTGCTCCCAAGGGACAAGCGCCAGGACAAGAGGAACCGGCCTCAAGTTGCCCCAGGGGAGTCTGAGGTTGGAGCTGAGGAACAATTTCTTCCCCTTGAGGGTTGTCCAGGCCTGTCCCATGATCCCTGGAGGGGTTTCCAAGCTGTGGAGCTGTGGTGCTGAGGGCCATGGGGCAGTGGTGCCCTGGCAGTGCTGAGGGAGCGGGTGGACTCCATGAGCTGAAAGGGCTCTGCCAACCAGAACAACTCCATGATTCTCTGGATGCAGGGAGCACATTCCCGTGGGCACCCAGGGAGGGGAACACTGCCAACTATCCCCTCCCCTAAAGGCAGCTATCCTGCTGTTTGGGAGGGGGCTGCAGCCCACCCCCCACCAAAGCTACCAGGGCACAGCACACGAGCGGCGACGTGGGCGAGGAAACCTCAGTGGGGTGTTGGCACCTGCCTTGCCCAGCTCTGTCCTGCCCACGGGCTCTGCAGCTCTGCAGTCACCCCCTGGCAGGGCTGCTCCAGCTCCTCGGGCCGTGGAGGTGTCCTGGGGGCTCACTGAGGCTGTGTGTTCTGACCTCACGTGGTAGTCGTGGCCAGCCTTGGATTTATACTTCTTGTTGCAGTGTGGACAGCTGAAGATGGGCTTGTCAGCCTCTGCCAGCTGCTTCCCACACCGTTTCTGGTGGTACTGGTAGCCCATCAGGCTGGAGAAGTTGGCCACACAGCCCTGCAGAGGTGGGAAGAAGGGGAGAGTCACAGGGGGCACTAGGGATGAAACTGTCAGGGTGTTGTCACTCCAGGGAGGAATATGTCCCAGGGAGCCCCCTCCACGGAGCAGCTCTGAGTGATGGAGGATTGATGGTCCCTCCCCCTTGGAATGCCATGCACGGGCATCACAGTGCCAAAGTGGGACTGGGGAGCAGCCCCCACCCACAGAACTCCCTGCCCTGGCAGAGCAGCAGCTCCCCAAACAGACCAGAGCAGACAGAGGGACAGGGACTGGTCTGGCTGAGCCAGGGCAGGGAAGCTGTGCCTGTGCCTGGAGAGCTCACAGCCCCCCCACGCTGGCACTCACTCCTTCCACCTGCTCCCAGAGTGAGAAACTGGAATTGCTCTTGTACCTCATTGGGGCATTTCAGTTTTCCCATCTGCTTTAGCACTTTCCTCAGCCTTTCACGTTCCTCCTGTTCTCCAAGTCCAGCAGTTTCCACAGGAACAGGCTGGAAAGAGGGAAATTAACAGTGTCAGAGTCAACCACTCACTCACTCACGTGCTCTGTGCCAGGGGTGGGTGGTAAATCTCTGCCCCACAGGAGCTGCCCCTTGGCCGGGGGCAGCCTCGTGCCCTGCTGCCCTAACGTGCCAGATCCCCTCCTGCCCATCCTGGGTTGGCACCTCCAGGGCCAGCTGAGAAACCCAGAAGCAGCTCCCCCATGGTGCAGTCACCAGCCAGTCTGAATTTGAACACACCAGTCAAAGACAAGTCAGGACTGGTAAGCACAGGACACGTAGCACTGTGGTTTTGCCTTGCCCTGGTGTTTTAATCTGGAAAACTACAGAGCCAGGGATTGAAGAAGAGCATCAGAACTGAAGCCAGGCAGATTTGATTCATGATAAACTTTGTGGCTACTTCTCCCATGCCCAGTGGAGAGCCACGGATGGGATCTGGTGGTTGGTGCAGGTAGAATCCCCCAGTCCTGCAGGCAGAGTTTTGCAGCTCCAAATCCACCCTGCTGTGCTCACCCAATCCTCCCTCTCTTCTGGGATTGGGAATCTTGGCTTCATTTGTCAGTCCTCTGCTCCCTGGCACCAACAGGAGCCTGGTTAGCTGCCCAGGCTTTGCTGGGTGTGCCAACCTGTGCCAGCTGCTTCATCCTCTGCATCCAGGAGCAGCCCAGCTCTCTTACCTTGCTGACGTGCTCAGCCATGGTGTGGTAATTCAGCCCAGCCTTGGACTTGAACTGCTTCTTGCAGTGCTGACACTTCAGGGCATCCTGCAGCTGAAGGGATGAAAGGCAGGTCACTCTGGAGGTCACAGTGTTGGCTCCTCCACGGGCTGCTGCTTCCCAGTGCACCTCGTGGGTGGTTGTTGCAGGCAGTGCAGTGTCCCTGTCCCTGTCCCCCATCCCAATCCCAGCCCACAGCTTCCTCTCTGCCACCCTGGACACCCTTATCAAACCCACATGCCCCAGTTTTTTGGAAAACATTCCATTTTGGAAGTAGATTTAAAGCCCTGCTGGCTGGAAACATCTGCACCTGGTGTCTTCATCTTCCTGTTAAAGGGTTAGGGAGGAGAAGCAGCTCTGATCTGCCAGTGTCAGCAGCCTGGGCTCTGGAGCCCTGGTAACTAGGACAGATGCTGGTGCACAAAGAGCCTGCTGGGGGCCTGGGCTGCTTGGAATGAAGACACTGCTGGACAGGATGGCAGCAGGATCCTTCCCACCTCACACTGCTCTGCCTCCTGAGTGACTGGGGACGTGCAAGGAACACACACACTGACCTACAAGGGGACCTGGCAAAGGGAACAAGCAGCTTGTGGCTTTTACTGGGGCAGGTACCAGAAGTGACTCAGGAGGTGAATGCTCTGGGCACCAAGAGACAAGATGACTTGACAGGGAGCCAGAGTAAGCAGCTGTGGCCATTCCTGCTTCTCCTGCCTGGCTGATGCTCCACCTTCACCACTGCCCCTTCCATCAGGCCTGGACTAGAAGCTGGAAAGGGAATGAAGGTGGAGCTGCAAATCCCTCCTCATCCTGGAGCTCTGGGGAGATGAAGAATCAACTCACTGCAGAGAGCTGCGAATGACTCACTTGTACCTGTGCTGCCACCAGTTCATCTCCTCCCAGATCCAAGAGCTCCATCCTGACACTGTGGGTGCTAAAAGCTCCTTGACTCCTCCAAAGCCAATGCCAGCCAGTTTGGGGCTCCCTGCTCTGGGCAGTGCTGAAGAACAGGCCATGTCCCTGTTCTAACAAGCCCTCCCTCCTGGGTCACTGTGAGGTTGTACCTGCCTTTGCTTCAGGCCCAAGAATGCTGCAACCACCCCCAGCCCTCATTCCCCTTCCAAAGCCAAAGGAGACAGGGCAGACTGCTTAGTGACAAGGAACAGGGAATCTAAAATCCCTTGGAAGGGAGTTTTGGAAGCCTGCATGTCCTCTTCCAGAGGGATCTGAAGGTGCTGCACTCCAGGGTTGCTTCTGATGGGGGCTCTCTGTGCCCCCAGCAGCAGGGCCTGGCTAAGGCTGTGCCATGGGATCATCTCAGAGATGAAATGCTGACAGCCACACACCCAGAGCTTGGGGAATGCCCTCCCCAGGCCACAGGGATTCTGTGAAACACCCCAGCTCCTGCAGCAGCACAGTGAGCCCCAGCACGGGATCATCCTTCCCAGGGAAGGGTGACAAAACACCCACTTTAGGCTGGATCCCCAATTCCTCAGCTGAACACTCCCTGGCTGTTTATAGCAAGGAAAACAGGCCTGGCTGCTGTGGCAGAGCAGAGCTCAGCAGGCTGGCTGGTGGTGCAGCCCATGTGGAGCCAGCTGGGCTTGGGAGATGCTCCAGAGCAGAGAAATGAGCATCAATGGCCCAAATCCCCACCAGAGCCAGGAGGATGTCAGAGGAGGCAGGGCTCTGCCTGGCATGGATGTAGGACAGGTTTGAAAAGGAAAATTGTTTCCTGCTGCTATATAAACAGCAAGGAGAAGGCTGAGGGGCACTTAGAGAAAATGAACAGGGGGGGAATCAAAGACCAGGCACAAATTTTCAAAGCAGGAGGCATTGATCCCATGTTGGCTGTTGGTGGTGAGGGCTGGGGGAGGAATCCTGTGCTCTCATGGACAGTGGTGAGGCAGGGAGGGGATTTTGCTCTGCACAGTTACTCCACTTCAGCTCTCTGACCTCCTGCCTCAGCACATCAAAGCTCATCCAATCCACCACAATGCTGAGAGCAGGGACATCTGCACCTAGAGTGCTCAGAGCCTCCTCAAGCCCCACCTGGAATGTCTCCAGGGATGGGGACTCAACCACCTCCCTGTTCCAGTGTCCACCACTCTGCTGGGAAAGGACTTCTTCCTTAAAAAAAACCCCTAGAAATACCCAAGCACTGGAGACTCTGGGGCCCCAGAGCACAATGGGATTGGGAATGACTGGGATGAGGTGTCTAAATCCCTCTAAATCCACACCAGGCAGCCAGCCCTCTGAAGAGGACCAGAGGACTCAATGAAACACAGCCCAGAGCTGGTTTCAGGAGCACCATTCACAAGCAGCAGGTGTACCCAACCCCTTCCCCTGCAGAATCCATATGTAAGGCATTGGATAAAGCAAATCCTTACTTTCTGGCAGACATCCATGTGCTTTTTAAGTCCCACAACAGTTTTCCTGGTTGTAACACTGCAGGTTGGACAAGAAACCTCTCCCTTCTCACTGATCTCCCGCTGCCACTGGTCCTCAGGGTTGGCTGGAGGGAGAGGAGAGAGATGTCACACCCAGTGCAGTGCCCACAGCCTGCCCCAGGGTTGCTGGGCAGGGGACAGTGCTGCCCTAAGCCTTGGTTTGCTAAACTGAAAAGCACTGAATTGGGAAAAGCCCCTGGTGGCAAAGAAATGTTTTTTACACTGGACACAAACCAGCTCTGCCTGCCCCACAGCTCTGAGCAAACTGGGTCACTGGGCCACTGAGTTACCTGACCTACTGGCATGGCACAGGGGAAAAAGGAGGTTCACCTTTTGAACCCTGCTGGCATCTTGCACACCAGGGGTTAAAACACCACAGTGCCCTCACCTCATCTTGACCTTCCTGGAGGTGCCAAAGCAAACAATTAACAGGAGGGAAAGCAAGGTGAGCAGCTGGCTCCAGCCAGGCGTGTGCCTGGAAAGCTTCCCTGGTGATCTCTTCCCAGCAGACACCAGGGTGCCATGAACTCTGTTATTTGGATGGCTGAGACCAGCTTAAAAACCACACGTGGGGTCAAAACCTTCTCCCAGCTCCAGAGTTCTCAAGCACTGGGCTTGTCAGACCTGAAGAAAATCCACCCAGTGTGTTTATTTGGACGTTTCTGCCTGGCTAGGAGAGCAGAGAGGCAGCTCAGCTGTGTTTATCTTGCACATCCTGCATTCCTCCTGCTGTCAGAGCTCCCAGGGAAAAGCAGCAACCTGTGCTAGGCTGTGGGCTGCACCTGGAGCCTTGGGGAAGCCACAGTCATGCCCAGTTATGGATTGATGTCCTGCATGGAGGTGATGTCAGAAAAACGCTGGAGAGGACCAAGAGCATCCTCAGTTTGTAGATGACACCAGGTTGGGTGGGAGTGTTGATCTGCTGGAGGGTTGGGAGGCTCTACAGAGGGGTTTGGACAGGCTGGAATGATGGATGGATGAAGGTCAACAAGGCCAAGGGCTGGGTCCTGCCCTTGGGTCACCACAACCCCCTGCACTGCTCCAGGCTGTGGAGACAGTGGCTGGAAAGTGCCCAGTGGAAAAACCCAGGGGTTAAGGGACTGGTGGCTGGAGATGAGCCAGAGAGAGTCCAGGTAGCCAAGAAGCCACCAGCACCCTGGCTGGTGTCAGCACCAGTGTGGCCAGCAGGAGCAGAACAGGGATTGTCCCCTGGATTGGGCACTGGGGAGGCTGCCCCTCAAATCCTGGGGTCAGTTCTGGGCCCCTCACTCCCAGCAGGACATGGAGGGGCTGCAGGGTGGCCAGGGAAGGACAACGGAGCTGGGGAAGGGTCTGGAGCAGGAGTGTGGGGAGGTTGTTCCCACATCTGTGCTACACCTCAAAAGAACAGGAGCTGCACGCTTTTACTTCTGATTTTGTGCTGCTTCTGCTGCCCAGCCTGCTGGAAAACTCAGCTGCCCAACAGCCTGCTGGGCCAGGAGGGCTGCAGAGACCACCAGCTGCAGGTGAAGGTGGTGGCCAAGGTGTGAAGTTTGGAGCAGAGCACAGGACAAGCAGGT
Organism: Corythornis vintsioides; assembly: GCA_025447755.1. Taxonomy (NCBI): domain Eukaryota; kingdom Metazoa; phylum Chordata; class Aves; order Coraciiformes; family Alcedinidae; genus Corythornis; species Corythornis vintsioides. The sequence continues at coordinate 7,151 of JAOEGS010017768.1, forward strand.
GAAGCTGCACTCAGAACTGCTGCCTGGGCTTTACCTCCCCCAGCCTCACCTGCTGGTAGATGTGCAGCTGTTTCCTTCTTCACACCAGCTCCTGGAGGTTTCTTTTTCAGCTCCTCTGTGTTGATGTTCCCCTCCAACTTCTTGGCTCGATGGGCTTTTGCCTTGTCCTCTGCTTTGACAAGACCTGCAGAGGGAGAGGATTTTTAGGCAGCACTTAAAACCCTCAGACCAACTCCTATTTAGCAGGTAAAAATTCTCCACCTCTTAAGCCAAGGACCCTGAGCTTAGATATCACAAAGTTCACATCCAGCCTGCTCTTTGCCAAGCAGTTAGCTCCTTCAAAGCCACAGGTGCCTCTCCTCCAAGTGCCTCTTGCACTGGAAGGTGCTGCCTCCTGCAGTGCTTGGAAATCTGCTTTTTATTTCCATGGTTTAATATATTTCAGAGCCAATCCAAATCCAGCTACCCTCATGCCAAGGATGCTCCAGGTCTCCTCCCTCCTTCCCAGCCCAGTCAGGTGTGACCACAGCTCACTCTCTCTTTGCCAGGCTGAGGCAGCCAGCTCCTGAGCCTCCTCTCAGAGAACATCCCAGTACCATGGCTCATCCTTTTCCTTGGATGTGGGCGAGCAGCTCTGGAGACAACATCTGAGGGATGGGCCTTTCTATGCAGCAGAAATCCCAGGGCAGTGGGATGATGATGATGATGCTTCTCATGTCTCACTTGTGTCAGCAGCCTGTTTCTCTTGTGTTCTAGCTGGATGTACCCAGATCCCTGCCTCTCTTCCCTCATTTCCCAGTGTCAGGCTCCTGAGAGGAGCAGACAGAGCTGTTGGCAGCTCTGCTGCTGCCTTTCATTCTCCTTTTGGGTAGAAAAGAGTGGGATTTCATTCCACTCTTCTGGTAAAGGGCACCAGCTCCTCCAGTGTGATGTTCCCAGGCTCTGGGTGGCTTCCCTAAAATTCCTGAAGGAGAATCTATATCCCTAGAGCTGCCCAGAGTCATCCCTGTATTACCTTTCAGTCCAAAGGTCCCCGAGATGGACGGCTGCTCCCCCGTAAACTTCTTAGGAGTTTTCTGTTTCCTTCCTGACTCAAAAGAGAGAAACAGAGAGAGAGATTTGGTCAAATAACTGTACTGCCAGGGGGGCTGCAGCAGTCCCAGGGTGAGGGGTGGGCACACTCTATGGCAGGGGGGACATGGACCCGTGGGAAAGGCTGCTGAATGAGGCACCCACCCACCAAAAAGTATCAGGCTGCTACTCCCTGGAGAAATAGGGATATCCAGGGTAAATTCAAGGAGCTCTGTCTAGTGCCAAAAGCCATGTGGTTTCCACAGCTTCAGGATCAAAAAATCATAGAATCAGAGGATGTCAGGGGTTGGAAGGGACCTGGAAAGATCATTTAGCTCTAGATAGATCACCCAGACCAAGTCACCCAGGAACAGATCCAGGTGGCTTTGGAAAGTCTCCAGAGCAGGAGACTCCACAACCTCCCTGGGCATCCTGTGCCAGGCTCTGCCACCCTCACTGTGAACAAGCTTTTCCTTGTTTAAAAGGTGCAGTGGTGGAACCCCTGTGACCCCTGGAGGGGTTTCCAATCCCCCTGTGGAGCTTCGGTGCCAACGGGCACAGCTCAGGGGATGCCCTGGGGTGACGATCGGCCCGGCTGAGCTTCGAATTCACCCCCAACCCATCCCGCAGCCAGCACAGCCTCGGGCTCTACTCTTACTGTGCTTCATCCTCTCGGGATCTTCCTCCTGCAGGGATGCCTGGCTGCCCCCTCTCTGCCCGGCCTCCTTGCAGCTGGACGACTTGGCCGTGGGGGTGGCGGCCGCCACAGCCTCTGCCGCCGCGATCTGAAACTCCTTCCCCTCGCGGTTCTCCGCCGGGCACTCGCCGTTCTCCGCGTGCTCCCGGCCCTTCTCCGTCTTTGCCTGTTTGGGATGGATGGTGGGGGAAGCTGAACTCTCAGCAGCTCTAGGGTCAAAGCACAGAGGGCTGGTTTAAAGTGGGGTCGTTAGACAAAACTCGGCCTCACGCCTCTACTCCCAGCCCGGGGAGGGGGTGGGGCACCTTTCCCGCCTCGTCCCTACGCCGCCCGGGTCACGCTCGCGGTCCCGGTACCTTTTCTTGCCACTGCTCTTCCCGATGGATTTGGGCACTTTGTTTTCAGCTTTGCTGGTTGGCATCGGGCGGTCCAAGTGATTCCAGAGGCGATGTTTTTCCAGCTGGGTTTTGGAGGTGAAGGCAGCTTCGCAGTAGGAGCAGGAGTAGGTCAGCTTCTCGGAGATGGCACCCTGAGAGGGGCAGGGAGAGATGGGTGAGCAGGGTTGTAACCCCTCAGAGATGGGTGAGCAGGGGTGTAACCCCTCAGAGAGATGGGTGAGCACGGATGTAACCCCTCAGAGATGGGTGAGCACGAGTGTAACCCCTCAGAGATGGGTGAACAGGGGTATAACCCCTCAGAGATGGGTGAGCAGGGGTGTAACCCCTCAGAGATGGGTGAGCAGGGGTGTAACCCCTTAAAGATGGGTGAGCACAGGTATAACCCCTCAAAGATGGGTGAGCAGGGGTGTAGCCCCTCAAAGGGACAGGGTTTTTCTGACCCAGGAGTGAACACACATCATTTTTCATTCTCTTCTCCCACTCCAGTGATCCACAAACCCTCCCAGGCTGAGCTGGAGGGACCCCAGTCCCTCTCATATGCACCTCATGAAGCACCCCCAGCCCACCTGGCCCCTCCCCATCTTTTCTGGAGGGGCTGAAGACCCAGGAGGTGGTTTGGCCTGTTACATGGTGAGGCAAGAGCTGATCTCCTTACCCCTTGGCAGCGCTGGTAGTGGTACTTCAAGCCATAAATGCTGGGGAACTCCAGCCAGCAGCCTGCATTGGGACATTTCACCCTGGAATGGGCTTTGAACTCGTCCTTCCACTGGTTCATCAGGGGGAGCTGGGAAGAGGAGAGATGAGACAGCTGAGTGAAGAGCACCACGGGCCTGGAGTGTGCTGAGGGGTTCAATCACTCCAGTCCACCCCCTCCCACTGCATGGCTGCACAGCACATGGATCACTGGTAACAAGGCAAGGTGCTGGGACAGATCCTCCAGGCTCTCCAGGATAATGCTGCCTCCCAGAGCACAAGCTCCAGGATGGGCTGGGTGATAAATGAGGCCAGAAGTTGCCCGGGTGATTTAACCACCCCACATTTCATCTGGTCAGTAAATCACCCCACGGCCACACGCTCCTGACAAGCTGCTCACTAGGTTGGCCGTGGCACCACGTGGGAATTAAATGGCACAACTCTGCAGGGAATAAATCACCCCTCTGCTGGTGCTGTCGGATCATTAGCCATGAAAGAACCCAGCTCATCTGGGCACGGGCCCAGCAAGGGGAGGCTGGAGGAGGGAGGTGGGGGGGTGTCTGTTTTCTGCAGGGTTTTGGAGGATGCTGGATGTCTGAACGGAGGGGATTGAGGGGATAGGATCTTTGCAGAGCACAAGACAAGGCAGGAAGGAAGGTGCAAGCCCAGAGAGGGGCACCCAGCAGAGTGAGGCAGGGAGGGTGGTGGGCATCAGAGCACACAGGGTGTCTTACAGGGATGTCTTTCAGCGCCTGGTTCTCAGCTTTGGGCCGGCCCTTCTTCCTGCCTTCGGATTTGTCACTGGTTGCATTTCCTGCAAGCAGAGGCAGAAGGTGTCACCAGTTGTCCCAGCAACCCCCCTGCCCAGCACTGGGCTGCCACATCCCTGGCATGCACAGAGAATCCCCTTTGGAAGGCAGTGCCAGCTCCTCTGCAGGGGAGTGCCCGGCCCCTGCACATCCCCGCACGGGGGACAAGCTGCTTCTCCTGGAGTTTCCAAGCCCCCCGTGGAGCTGTGGTGCTGAGGGACATGGGTGAGTGGTGGGATAATGATTTGACTCCATGAACTTCAAGTTCTTTTCAAACCAAAACGTTTCTGTGACTCCAGGGGCTTGTCCCCTCCTCCCAAACCCACCTCCAGAGAAAGAAACTCCCAGTTCCTTACCCAGCTTGGGCAGCTCTGCTGGAGGGTTGATCCTGGTCTCTGTCCTGCTGTCTTTGCTGGCAGTGGGTCTGGTAGAAGCTGCAGTTTTCCTTCCACCTTTACAGGTACAGGAATCCGCCATCTCTGAAAGAAGCAGAGGAGCTGTTCAAATTCCCTCCTGGGAGCTGGGAATCACCCAGGCTGGAAGGAAAGGGGAGCTGCTGGGCAGGGAGAGAAACCAGGAGCTGAAAGGTTCCCCCAGAGGGATGTGTCTCAGGGTGTTTGTTCCGTGGTCCAGCCAGGCCAAGGCTGGGAAGCTGCTTTCATGAGAGCACAGAACACACAGAACAGCAAAGGCTTGATTCAAAATGATGGCAGAAGGAGAAAATAAATGGATTTTCCTCTTCACTTCTTTCCCTGCTTTCATTTCAGACACCAAAAGGCAAACAAAAAAAAAAACCCAACCCCACAACAAAACTGAGTTTTAATGAACAGATGCAGTGATAAATTTCCAATTTTCCTTATTAATGGGAAACTGTTACAAACTGAGAATCCTTCACCTTATCTGCATTTTCTGTATTAATAATTGAATTTGGCTTCTGTAGCAATAATGAGCAGCAGGAATTCTCATGGGAGACCCAACCTCACTCCTGACAGGCAGCTGGACACCCCCACGTGGGGCTCCAGCATCTTCCTCTCCCCCTCCCAGCAGCACGGGCACTGCTGGGGAGATGCCCCAGGGCAAACGAGGCATCCAAACCCCCACAACACCAGAATCAACCCCCTGGGAGGTGCTTCCCTGGACACAACAGGCTGGGATGTGATGGGGATGCTCAGCCTGGTAACTCAGGATGGCAACTTCACCTTTGCCCAACACTTCTCTGCCCACACACGGGCATTTTGAATGCAGATTTGAGTTGTCACCCTGTGGGAGGATCTGGGGGTGGCATCTGGCAGCATTTCACCCCCCCAGGGTTGATGTCCTGAGCATCCTCATCCCTCCTGTCCTGGTGCCCAGAGGGATGGTGGCATCAGGGGAGCATCTCCTGTGTGCCCACATCACCAGCTGTGCCACCAGCACAGGAGGGGTGAGGGTCCAACAGCCCCTTCCAAGGTGCCCTTCCTTGCAGGACCCTGGGCACCCCACAGAGCCTCCAGCATGTGCCAGGCTGGTGCCACAAGAGTCTGGTTAATCAGATCAAGGGAGGAATTCCAGCCTTGGCAACAGGTTCTGTGGCACTGGGTGCTGAACACAGGGAGCCACTTTGGGCTCCTCCAGTGAGAGACCTGGGTGGGGGCTGCAACCTGATGGCCCCTTCCCAAATCGTGGGCACTGCTGCTGTCCCTGAGCCTGTGGGGTCATTTCTGAGTGACACAACAGCCCACGCTCCTCCCTGCCATCCTTCTGGTGAAAACCCTTGGAAGTGGCACAGGGAGAAGGTATCAGCAGGTCCTGCCCATTCAGGGCCTTGGGAGGTGGCACGGGGAGGTCAGGGCTAGCAGAGTTTTTGCTGATGAAGCCTCCAGCTCCACTTTAGAGAAGTGGCCAGGGATAGCTGTGCCATGCTCAGCCCCTTGATGTCCTCTAAGTGGGTCCTGACCCCCAGTTCTCCTGCCACCCCTGTCCTACAGCTACAGGCACACTGTGCCCTGTGCCACCCATCCCAATCGGCTCCACTTATCCAACAGTTCCTGATGTAGGTGATGCCAAAAAGGCTGGGAGCTGCCCTGCACCTGCTCACATGCCACCTGCCAGGCAGGGTGCGGGCAGAGCTGCCACGAGGCCAAGTGTGGGTGATGGGCACCATCACCCCTGTCCTCCCACGACCTGCACCTGCCAAGAAACTTCCTAGGAATCCAGATGAGGAAGCCACAGGAGAAGCTTTCTCAGGAGGGAGCAGAATCACCCTGACGTGGCAGACAAAGCCCTGCAACCCCCTGACCCCCCACCCCGGGTGCTGTGGGTGACTCTGGAGGATCGTGGTGCCATCACTCACGATGCCAAGCGAAGCCTGGCAGCTGGTGGCTGTCCCCAGCAAGGCTCTCCTGGAGGGAACATCTCACCCCTGGGTGTGAAGCCACCAGGCTGCCGGGGAGCAGGCGAGGTGTTTTGGTGCTGTGAAGTTTGTGTTTGAAGCGTGTTGTGCCAGTCACCCCCCCTCCTCACCCATCCCTGGGAGCAAAGCAAAGGGGAAAAGCTGATGCACATGCCAGACAGTGAGACCTCGAGGTCGAGGAGGGGACTGGGGTGTCCCCATGTCCCTGGGGTGAGCACTGGGATGTCTACCCTTTGAGCAACAACATTTTGCCCTGCTGAGGAGGGGACCAGAGCATCCTGGGCATCCCCAGGGTCAGCAAACATGGGACCTCTGTCCCCCAAACGAGGCCTTGTTGTGCCAAGGTGAGGACCAGGGTGTCCCACTGCCCTGGGCATCCCCAGGGTAAACAGACATGGGAACCTCTGCCCCCCAGATGAGGCCTCGTTGTGCCAAGGTGGGGACCAGAGTGTCCCCCTGCCCTGGGCATCCCCAGGGCGAGCAAACACGTGGACCTCCGAGCTGCCCGGTCCCTCTGTCACCACCTCAGTGCTGATCCGGGCCCCTCCCCGTCCCTGTCCCCTCTCTGTCACCTCCGCTCCCTCCCAGGGCCGCCCCGGGGCCTGGCACCTCCCCGGGCCGCAGCGGGCACCGCTCCCCCTGCTGTCAACCGGCGGGGGCCTCTCCGGGCCTCTGTCCTGCCGGGGCCCATCCCGGGAGGTGTTTGCGGGGGACACCCCAGCGAGGAGAACCCCGCGGGGAGATCCCGGCCCCGGCCCCGGCCGCGCCGGCGGGAGGGGAAGCAGCAGCGAGCGGCAAAATGGCGACGCGGCGGCAGGCGGGGCTGGGGGGGGGGGGGGGGGGGGGGGGGGGGGGGGCGGGAAGGGGGGACCGACACGGGGAAGGAGGGAGAGGGGGGGGGGGGGGGGCCCCCGGACGGGCGGACAC
>JAOEGS010017771.1:0-33815 GCA_025447755.1 Corythornis vintsioides
GCCTTTATTTAAACAGATAATTTAAGGAGTCTCAGTGAGCTGTTTGGTCTGGATAAATCCAGATGTTTGCAGTACCCCTCCCTCCATTTTGTGTTTCCATTGCATGCCTTGTTTGCACAGGAAGGAAGCTTAGGGATCTAAACCAGGAGTAAGCCATCCAGATTGCTACAGCACAGAATCCATAAATGCTCAATATGAACCCTGCTAATTTCATTACTGGATTGGGGAGGCAAACTACAGACATGTTTGCTTCTGTATCCCCAGCTCAGTTGGGAAATCCCAGACCTAGCTGTAATTTCAGGCATATGCCACTGCCAAGTCTGTGCAAGCAACTATTCACACTAGGTCAAAAAGCTATCATTAGTGTTGTCTCCAGTTCTGAGTCTTTGCTTATCAGAACTAACCAGAGGATTTATGGTCTGGCAGCAGTCTGGTGTAGTAAATTTGAGACAGACCTAAAAAGCAATTTCAGGATCTTCAGTGTTTTTTTTTATCACCATGGAGCAACACTGCCGAAAATAGACCAAAGTAGGACCAGGAAGAGATCCATACAGGTTTGTTTCCTCTTGCACTCTGACTGCTAACTACAGCAGCCCATTATGCTGTGCTAATTCTTATCCAGAAAATGGAGGGCAGAAGAGAGCAGTTATGTTTCTCCAATCTGTCTTGTATGTATTTTAATCAAACCCTTTGTGTATTGTACTCTAGCCCACCTCTAAATCCCCAATGACCTTCCAGAAACTACTGCCTGACTCGACCTTCAACACTTTCACTGCAGCCTTTCATAGTCCCACCAAAAACCTCTGGCTTGTTTCACACTGCTTCAAATGCACAAGACTGAACGGTTGCCTGAGACATGTAACATGACTGGTATAAGGAACACCAGTTTGCTGTAACTTCTGTCCTTGTGGCCATGCAGGAAAGAACTTGTCCCCTAAACTGTTTCCAGAAGCACTTCTGCCCCGCTCTGGAATCTAAGAAGTAGGAAGCACTGTCCCAGAGCTAAGGCCAAGGCATGCCTGTGAGTGGGGATAACAGAGATCTCAGCTCTAGACAGTCTTACATATTCTGTTTTTAATATGCAGAGTAGTCCCTGATGACACATGATTTTTGATACCTTTACATTACATATTCCTATTTAAAGTTCTGAGTGGTACAGCAAGTGATTGATTTTCTTGTAATCTTCTGCTTAACCCTTAGAAGTCTATATTGCTCTCCAAAAATAATTTTAGAAATGAAATGGTTTTGGACACCATGGACATAATGTTTTGCTTGGGAATTCTAGAAAACAGATTTTTGTGTCAATTGTAGCCCTCTGCTCAGAGACTTCTCTATGTATCACACTAACATTTCCCTAAGGGGACCTTCAGGTTCCATATTGCTATGGGGTTTGATTTGTTTTGTGTTTTGTTAGGTTTTATTTTTTGTTTTGTTGGGTTTTTTTGTTTGTTTTTTTAATAGAAACTAATCTGCAAGACCCCCAGACCTGAAGCTGCCCAATGGCAAAATCCTAATGGTAAGATTTTATTCCACATGTCAGTGAATAAAGTAACTAAAGGCAAATTGTTCTGGTTTTTGGAATGTGAGAAATAAGAAACTATGGCAAAACACTAAAAGCCTTAGAGAATAATTTTAGATTAATCCCATCTGTGTGTTTTTTTAACAATCTTGCTCAAGACGTTGTGAAACTAGCCTATGCTAATATTTTTCTGCTTGTAATTTGCTACTTTGTGCTTTATTATAAGTATATTAAAATTCTTTAAATTCTACTATGGTTGAAATTGTTCAGTAATGGTATCTTATTATAAAATCACAGGAAAATAAAGGAATATGATGATGTTTGGTTAGGCATTGGAATGGGCTGGTTAGGCATTGGAATGGGCTGCCCAGGGAGGTGGTGAAGTCCTCATCCCTGGAAGCGTTTAAAAACAGTGTGGATGTGGTGCTGGGGGACATGGTTTAGGGACCCTGGCAGTGCAGGATGAATAGTTGGGCTTGATGATCTTAAAGGTCTCTTCCAACCAAACAATTCTATGGTTGTATGATGTTGCTTGGCTTTTAGAAATTCCTATGTCTTTAATCTAGCTATATCCTTCAAGTATGTGAATGTAGTTATTAAAGTCAATATATGAGAATTCTGACATCTTGAGTGTTTTTTTCTTATTAGAACGGAGAACCCAAATAAGAACTAAATCACCCAGTGCCCTGGTTCCTTACAGGATCTTCTGTCCTATCAGTGTAGTCAAGGGCAAGAAATAAATAAACTCCAAGTGCTCGGGCCGGGGCTGTACACCGGAGCAGGGGGATACCCGGCCGGGCCGTTCCCAGCAGGGTTTGGCCTCCGGCTGCCAGAGCCCCGTACGGAACAGACGGTGCCCCTGGGCCGTGCCCGCCCCGGCCTGGGATCGCGGTTCAGCTGAGGGCTGAGAACGGCGCGGCCGCGCGCCCTGCCCGCCCTCCGCCACGCGCGGCGCTGCCGCGCCCCCTGCTGCCCTGTCTGCGCGCGGGGCCGGGCGGCGAGTCACGTGACGGCGCTCAGCTGACGGCCGGGCGGGCGGGCGGATGGCGCCGGCGGGCGTGGGGGCAGCGGCGCGGCCCGAGGTCACGGTGAGCGCCGGGGCGGGCCGGGTGCGGCACCGGCTCCGACACCACGGCCTGCTCGGCTCACTATCTTTCTCCCGCAGATGAATGGGGCCCCGCGGGACGCGGCGGAGCCGGCGCCGGTGTGGGAACGGCCCTGGTCGCTGGAAGAGATCCGTAAGGGCAGCCAGAGCTGGTCCTTGGCCTCGGACGCCGGGGTGAGCGGTGCGGCCGGGACCGGGTGACCGGAGGGGTACGTGGGCTGCAGCTACGCCGGCTGCGGCCTTCTCCAGGGGCCTGGAAGGTGCCGGGCGGGCCGGTGAGCGGGGTGGTGCTGCCTCCCGCTGGCCTGAGCGGCGGCCGGGGGTCAGCTGGCCTGCCCCGGGAAGGGCGCGGTGGCGGCAGGCCCCGGGGCCCCTCCGGGCGCAGCGCCGGGAGCAGCCTTGGGAAGGGCCCGGCTGTCGGCAGGCTCTTCCTTGCCTCAATCATCCGATATGGGTGAGAAAACTAAAATGAGAAGTTGTCCCGAAAGGAAATGCAGAAGCAAGTGGACATGGAGTAGGATGAGACCTGGTCCTGTGTGTACGTGGGACTGCTTTAATGTAAACTGTGTTTATTTTGGTGCTCCGTTGAAATGTATGATCAACTCTGCTGGGGCCGTAAAACGGTGCCAAATGAAAAAAGAACTGAATGCTGATTATTGCTGTCTTCTGTTGTAAACAGCTTCTGCATTTTCTACAAGAATTCTCCCAGCAAACCATTTCCAGGACTCATGAAATCAAAAAGCAAGTAGATGGATTGATTAGTGAAACAAAAGCTACAGACTGTCGCCTTCATAATGTCTTCAATGACTTTCTTATGTTGTCCAATACACAGTTCATAGAGAATGTGAGTATGTTTCTTGTATGACATCAAGCTTCTACTTCAAACGTTGGTGTTGTCCCTGACTCTAATATGGAGAAGTGATTTGGGGTTTTTTTGTCAAGTTTGATATTTACAGATTAAGTGGGTTTTAATCACTACCTAATGTCAAAGGATGTCCTAATTCCTTTGTGAATGATGCACTATCCAATATTGACAGGTTCCCTTTTACCTCCTTTCCTTACTTGTTTTTATATAATATGGAGATCAGAGTTTTGTTTTTAGGACTACAAGCGAGTTGGGATCTCTGGCATGGCTTGCTATGTCTCTATAGGTAGCATGAATGCAGCGTTTGGCTAAACTTGGCTGTCTAAAGATGAGGAATGTTACACTGTCATGTAAACTTGCCCATTGGTGTTATTTTACGTTAAAAGCTGTCTGTATGAAAGATGTAGGACTGTAGTTAGTTGTCTGTTATGGTTGGTCATCGTAAGCTTATTTGTTGGTTCATGTTCCCACTTGAACACTGCTACTTTAGAAAGTTAAAAGCAAGTGTTGAAAGCCTGTTAGAACATTGTATCACTAGGAGAACGTGTGTAGTGAAGATGTAGCATTTTAATAGTCTTTCAGATTTGTGAAGGATTTTTTTAGCACTGTTTTATTGGGTATTTTGTTATGATCAGCATTGTTCTTGGGCCACATGTATCTCATCTGAAGCCACGGTGCGTGTATTGAAAAGATGCTGGCAGAGAAGAAGGAAATCTGGATTTCTGGAGTGGGGTTTTTTTGGCAGTGGTTTAGTTGTTGTTTTTTGTTGTTTGGTTTTTTTTCAGAGCTGCAATGTGTTTTCTGGCCTACATTTGCTGTTTAGTGTAATGATTCTGCTGAGAACAGTTTGCACCAAACATCTTAAGTCTTGGGTGCTTGAAGCTGTTTATTCCCAAATGAAAGTGCAGAGAAATAGGTCCTTATTTCTAGGTCTCAATTTGGATAATGTGAGAGGTCTGTCTCTTCTCAGGGGAAATCCACAGATGTGTTTGAGAGATTTGGATTTAGGTTTGCAGGTTCAAGGGAGACTTTTTATTCCCCTATGTCTCCTTGTAGCAGATCCTACAAAAGAGTGCTAAAAGAACTGGATGGGAGGGATCATCAGAACAAACTGAAGGCTGAAGGAGGATGTGAACCTTCTCTGTAAGTACAGGAGAAGGATAAATTTTAAAGAAAACTACTAAATGTCAGAAAACAAGAAAAGTAAGATAGCCCATAAGTAAAACCTGGGCTCGACTTTGAAAGTCTGAGGAATAACTTTGTTAGCGGGATTAAACCAGGGCTTTTTCTAACATACTCAGGTCAGTTTGTGAGGAGGGTTAAACACCAACTTATCTTCCACTGCAGGGACATTTGCAGCCTGGTATTACTATGGTTGGGTTGAGAGGCTGGTAACTTCAAGATGCTGACTTCAATGCATGAAGAAGGTTATAAAGATGCTTGGCATCATCCATGGCTTGCTTTTTTTTTTTTTTTTTTAATGACTTTTTTTTTAATGAGTGAAGAATGCATGTGCAATTAATGATAAATTAACAATATATTTCATTTTGTTGGTTCTTCCTGTGGTTTAGTCCTCACAGTGGTATGTTTGCTTTAATTAATTTTCCTTGACATTTTAGAGAGTGTATGATGAGGAATTGGAAGAGCCTGTTCCCAAAGCTGATGCTGGAGACAAAACAGAGCAGGTATTAAACTGCCTTGAGTGCTGGCAGTTTGCAGTTGTTTTCTACCTTCTTATTTTCATATTTATTTTGTTGGTATTTACAGTTTATGAAACAAACTATCTCCTATGTTCTTGAAGGCTCTCTGTTGGATAGTTTATGTCATTTAAACATAAAGCTGGCAGTAGCACTGGGGAAGCCCTAACAGATTATCATACACTGTAGTAACCTCCAAGTTCAGTACTATGCCCTGCAGACAAGACTCGTGTTGATTTTCAAATGGCTGTGCATGTTCCTTCAGCAAGAGAACTGAAGCCTTATACCTGTTTACTGGATACCTAGGTAATGAATTGGGGAAACACAATTTTGGGACTGCAATTTCCAGGGATAAAAACTCAGAGCCATTTGTGTATTTTACAGTCTAAGTGTATAATACCTTAAATGTTCCCTTGACAAATAAGATAGTACTGTGCTGATGTCGATATTTAAAACATATTTGTTTCTGGGTGTGAAAAAGATTAATTAAGTCAAACTAAAAAAAAAAAAAAAAAGGATCTGAAGGTCTTACTCTTACACCTAGTGAAAAAGCTTCCATTGTACTAATTTGAAATTAAAATTTTGCATGCATGTTGAAGTGAGATTGTGTGTTGAGTAAAATGTAATGAGAACGTGTTGTTCCTGTTACTAAAGGAGAAGACACGGGAACAAAAAGAAGCTGATCTGATCCCCAAAATCCAAGAAGCAGTGAATTATGGGTTGCAAGTTCTGGACAGCGCGTTTGAACAGCTTGACATCAAAGCAGGCAACTCTGACTCGGAAGAGGAAGAAAGTAATGAAAGAGTGGAACTAATACTTGAGCCAAAGGTACAGAGACCTGTTCGTGCTTGGAGCATGGGTTTGCATTTGGTTTTGTTGGACTTGCCCTTTGCTTCTGTGAGCAATATCACTGCATTGCTTTAAGACTGGTATTTGTTACCTAAAAAGACATTTTGATTACTATATCTGAAGAAGTGCTCCTGGCTAAGCTACTCCTTGTGTAGCCTGCTTGTCTAGCAGTTGGGTTGGCACTAGAGTATCACATCTTAAATGGAGTTCACTTAACAGCAGTAAACTTGGAAAGGGAAGCCTTAATTCTGGGTGGAGTGGGATCTTTACATTTCATGCTTTTTAGGTACAAACTATATCTTCATTGCAGGTTTTTACTCTCCCAGGTAATTAAGAACCCTTGGTGCAGAATTTGGGCTAAGACTGATGTCTGCAGTCTTTGCAAGGATATTCTTCCTTTAGAAGATGCCTAGAAAACAAGCTGGGACCACATGAATAGAAGTAGCCCCCTTCTTTGTTAAAAGGAACAAACCTCAGATGGTCCACATAGCTGCATGCTGACTTGAAGCATGTTTCTGGAGTGACACACTTTAAACAAGCCCATATCTTCCTTAAGTTAAAACTTAGAGGTGTATGAATTCTGTCTTCATCAGCAGTGTAGTGCTGTTCCAAGATGTCAAAAAAACATGATGTTGTCTCTTTCCAGGATCTCTATATTGACAGGCCTTTACCATATTTGATTGGCTCTCAGCAGTTTATGGAACAAGATGATGTTGGCCTTGGAGATCTCTCTAGTGAAGGTATGTGTGGCACAACCTTCTACTCATATAGAAGTTTCTGATCTAAAGCTTTGGCCTGGATTATGCTACTAATTCTTGCATGTTTAGAAGCACTTTGTAATTAGCTGGGGGAAAAGAAAATGTACTTTATGCTGAAGCAACCTCTTTTCTGGTAAACAAAGCAGTAACTTCTCAGTGACACATGTTCTGCATATTAGAAATGCAATGAGCTAAAATTCCAGCAACATTTGAAGCACTTCCAATACACTCTCTTTTCCACTTAGTTTTTAGTTCTCTTCACAAAGCCCTTAAAGTTGCTGTTTATATTTCTGGTGTCCACATTGCTGTATGTACGGATGTGATCTTAACTCTTCTGCTTTCTTTTACCATAGAAGGATCAGTAGATAGTGATCGTGGAAGTGTACTTGATAGTGAAGAGAAGGATGAAGAGGTAAGTGACATGTGACAGAGCACCAAGCAATCACGAGTTCTTGGTTGTCTTTGAGGCCATTACCTACCTTGCTGTTTTATATGGGGTTGCAAGATAATATTGCAACTATTCCCTATGTCAGTTGTGGTAAATGTGCTTTTTATTATTATTCCTACACAGTAGTGTTTTCTACAACTTTTCAGAGAAGCAATAAAGTGGTACTGGCTCTAAATGCTTTTATAGTAGAAAACTTCAGACTGAAGTGTTTTATTCCAATCTAATTTCACTTCGAAGCAAATCAGATTCTTATCAAAAATTGCATTTATGGAGAACAAACCTGTTACAAATAACAGTTTAAAAAAAATGGGATGGAGATTAAGAGGAGCAAGTGTAAAGGTTAAATAAGTGTCAGTAAAGCATCTCCAGGTTTTGCCTAATAAATCTGCTCTGCATTGGATTATCAGTTTCTGCTAGGTTTTGCCTGCCTTGGCTCAGATGTCTGCTTTGTAACTATGCTATAGAAGCATTTGTTTTTTCCTGAGGAGTTTGCTTGAGTTGTCTTTTTTCAATTAAAGTTAAATCCATTTTTAGTTACTCAGATGCACTGCCAGATGGATCTTCCTGTATTTGCTAAATTAGTGACTTTCTAGTGAGCTCCATTCATGAAGATAGTCAGCACTAGGGAAAAAATTCCTTGTTCAGGTCATGATGCGGAGATCTGAATGTCCAAACGTAAGAAAGTCCAGAGTTTCTGAGCACTCCTGTAGCCACTGGACAAATTAATGTGTGATGCTTATCTTTGGGTATCTTTTGTTCCAGGAATCAGATGATGAATTTGGAAACCCTAGTGAAGATGACCAAAAGATGGTACGGTTCCACACCCTGGCACATACCTGAAAGCCTTTCCTCTTGTGACACAGTGAGGATGAAACAAAGAGGAAATAAGAACTCTAGACTGTTAACTCTTAAAAACTTCAGTTAAGGATGATTTGTGTAACTTGATATGGGAAGCTTGTTCTGGCCAGATGGTACTGTGTTGTGAAATGGACCATGAGTTGGGCTTAAAGATTTGCTTGCAAGCCATCATTAGATGCCAAGTGTATGTGGGATTGCATTGCCTGATATGCATTTTCCTCAGGAATTCATTTAGAGCCATGAGAATTCAAAGAATCTACCTGAGGAAAACTAGGCTCCTCTGGGATTATTTGGTCTATAATTAAAATTCTAAACTTTCTGTGCAAGAACAGTACAGTTTGTCTATGGCAAGAAATCAAGATGCCAGTAGTAATAAATGTTTTAAAAGTATATCCGTTGGATAATGAATAAAAAAGGAAAAGAAATATACTGAAAAATTCAAGCATGACTTTAGTCGTTGTTAGTAGTTGGGAGTAGGAGAAGTAATCTTACCCATGTTTACATGTGTCACTGCAACAGACTTTTATGTGGGGATGGTCAATCTGAAATTACTGAGTGCCAAAAGAACAAAGTTTCAAAAAGCAGCCCTTTTAAAAGCCTTGTAGTAAGAAACCAATGTTACAAAATCTCTAAGACGTTACATTAACCTGTATTCACTGTTATAACTTTGTATACCTGATGTATTTTAAGATGAGCAAGAATCTTTGGGTTGGTAGCTATTGTTCACTTCTGGGCTCTTGTCCATGCCAGTCTCCAGCACACTATTCTACTTTTTCATCTTCTTTTTCTTATTGCCATGACTGAAGCCAGGATGTGAGCCTGTATTGTCTGTCATTCTGCTATCCACAGGGTACATTTTTTTTTTTTTTACTAGGTGATCACAATGTTCCTGAGTTAAGGTTAAATATTAGGTCTCTAGTGGAGAGGAGTTCATAAATTAAGGGAAGCAACCCAGCCAAAGCAGCTCAGGCTTGTGTATAGTAGTGGTATGCTCCTTGTGAGGAGAGTCTTAGTGTCCTCAGTTTTGTCTCTGGTCCAGCAATGTTTGGTGCCACAGCACAGGGGTGTACTAGAGCAACTTGCTTGGGGATAGAGGCATTCCTTCCTTACCTCTCAAAAGCTGTGAAGTTTTTACCTCTCAAACTGATGGAATGTTTCCCTCCTTACAGTTTGCTTTGAATATCTTATCTAAGCAGATATATATTTGTTCTTGTTTTGTG
The DNA here is from genome assembly GCA_025447755.1 of Corythornis vintsioides. NCBI lineage: Eukaryota > Metazoa > Chordata > Aves > Coraciiformes > Alcedinidae > Corythornis > Corythornis vintsioides. The sequence continues at coordinate 9,320 of JAOEGS010017771.1, forward strand.
TGTCAACTTCAGGAGAACTTAACAGGGTATTATTTTTTAGAGGACAGCACAGATGAGCGATGATGAGGATTATGATGGCTGTGATCTCTTTGACTCTGAAAAAGAGGAAGATGAAGATGGAGACTTAAATGAAAGCACGAGGCCTGTAAGTAATTTTTTTCTCTTTGGAGGGTGAGATTTGACTTCCCTCATGAAAAAAAAATCTGTCCTTACAAGGATTATATTGGTACTTCTCAGTTACCTAAGATGAGATCCTGTAGATGAGGCCTGTAAAAACCTGAATGGACCTTCTCCATGGTTGTTCAGTCTTTACAGCTTTACCCAGTTTAAACCAGGGGACTCCTGCACCATAAGCTGACATCATAGCTACCTTTGAAGGCCATTAAGAAGTTACTTACTGCATTTGTGTGTGGTAAATGCTTCTTGTCCTGCTTCCAAAATGATGTGACATTAAATTTGATTATTATAAGGGATTAGAAATGGCTTTTTTTTCCCCTCTTGATGCATGCATGATCTCTCAATTGCTTTCTTAATAGAAATCTGTTTTGTCTTCCCCAAGGGCTTCAAGTCTAGACAGGACATTGTACAAGTGAGGCTGTAGAATACAGTAATATAATTGCAGTTACATCTAGTTGGTAACCAGATTGTGTATAAGGAATATGCTGTTATTTTTCCCTACTCTTCAGAAAAAGAAGAGGCCGACATCATTTGCAGATGAACTGGCAGCCCGAATCAAAGGAGAAGTGCCAGCAAAACAGGATGAAGAACATTCATGTAAGTTATCTCTTCATCATTCATTCAATTATCTTTGATAAGTGCTTGTCGGGTAGTGGGGGACTTATGAGAGAGTTGTAGAGGAGATTCTGTGTAAGATCTTTAATATTAATTAGGGGAAAGCCCAAGAAGAGGAATTAAAGACACTTTTAAAAAACTTTTTTCGCCATAACTTATAGGATTGAAGTGGAATACACTGAGTGTTATAGTTGAAAACACATTGGTTTTAGGTCACATGGGTCACTCCTCAAACACACATACTTTTGAAATGGTTTTGTCTCAAGTCTGATTCTCCCTCTACTTGCACAACTGCATGTTTGACCACATGTACTTCCTTTGTTTCAGGTAAGTATATGGAAGGCACTGATTAATGCAGCCTTTCTGTGAGTTCTAGAGTGGAAAACCCCTTAAGCAGTAGAATGTTGCTCTCATGTGGCATGGGTGGTTTGGGTTTTCTTCTTTGTTGCTTAAATATACTTGTCATTGTTACTGTTTTCTGTGATTCAGACTAAATACTGAATTTACTTTTGTGTCCCTTTCAAAGGGAGATACCTCCCTCAAGTAGATATTCTTGTTCAAAACAACTGACTGAAACTCAGTTGGCAAGTGCTTGTTAGTCTGCTTTGTTTGTCAGTTCGTGCTCTCAAAATTACAGGTCAAGAACAATGTGTCTATGTGTTCTTTCATGTTTCAAACAAACAAGCTTTTGTAAAACCTACCTTCTTGTTTGGTTACAGGAAAATCTTATGTTTATTGAAATAACCTTGTGATGGTAGGGCCAGAGGAAATGAAACTCTCTTTGCTTTTGGTAGTTGAATCAAGGTAGAATACATCTGGAACCATTTGAGATACTCAAAGGTTCTGTATGCTCTGTGTGGGATCTGCACCACCTGGGATGCTGTGTTGCTCTCTGGCACCTCAGATGACGCATCTGTGTGTGGGCAATTGTGTCAAACCCATAGTGCCTGACAGAATGAGGCTATTACAATTTTAAGTACTAATTTTAAGCTTGTACTTTGTAGAATTGCTTCAGTGGGCTGATTCATATGAAACCATACAGGTCAGCTTGCTTAGGTTATTTTTTAGGCACACTTTACCATAAACTGATCACAGGCTACAAGTAAAGATGGACTATTATTTTTCTGCTTTGAAATTTTCCTCTTAAAGCCCTGTCATCAGAGACCAAAACAAGGAAGACCCTGAAAGAGAAGAAGGGAGTTCCATCAGATGGTAGGACATCCTCCTCTCCTGTTTTTGAATTGTGGGCTGGATTGTAAGATACTGCTTAGGAAATTGTGGCATCTGCTTTAGAAACAGGGTGGGATATCAGTGAGCACCCTTCAAGGTGAGTGTATAAACAAATCTTATATGTGATGTGCATGTGAAACAAGGCTAGAAACGGGCTTAATGAGAGTTATGTGTTGTCTAGTGGAGCAACCACATGCAACCCAATTGGTATACAGAAGATACTCTGTATGTGTCATGTTTACAGAAAAAGAGAGAATTGAATGAAACCAGTTTTTATTTTGGTTGTTTCTTTAATTCCCTTTCCTGAAACTTGGTCAGTCTCACGACAACCTTTGTCTCTTGTGGTTTCTAGATGAAGATGATGACATCTTCAAGCCTCCTAAGCTGACAGATGAAGACTTCACACCATTTGGTTCTAGGGGTGGCCTCTTCAGTGGTGGAACAGGCCTCTTTGACGATGAAGAGGTGAGAATGCCGGAGGGGATAGAAATTGAGTGTGTTCCTATTTTGAAAATGAGGCAGAAGATCCCCACAAATTCTCATCTCTGGGAGACAGGGAGGGGAAGCAGCATTTTATTGCTTGGTAACATTCAAGTGTAGTGAGATGGTATAGTTTTCTAGTGGAAAAACAGTATAGTGGCTCTTGGCACAAAACTCTTTCCTCCACAGTGGTGCTGGTGAGAGGCGCAGGTGTGGTTCTAGCATTACATTAGATAGGTTCTAATTCCAGCAGAGCTTACTCAGCACCTCCCTTTTATCTGTAAAGAAAATGTCATACAGTTTATTTGAAGCCAGCAGATTTCTATTAATATGCCTGTGAGAATAGAATCATAGGATCATTTGGCTGGGAAGAGACCTTAAAGATTATAAAGTCCAACTGTAACTGCCAGGTCCACCACTAAACCATGTCTCTGCACCACATCTACACTGTCTTTTAAGTCCCTTCAGGGATTGTTTCTCAACTACCTCCTTGGGAACCTTGCAGTTCTTTGTTAACTCTTTTGGTGAAGAAATTTTTCCTAATATCCAACCTAAACCTCCCTGGTGCAACTAGGGGCCATTTCCTCTTGTCCTGTTTTTTACTACCTGGGGCAAGAGACTGACTCCCACCTCACCACAGCCTCCTTTCAGGTAGCTGTAAAGAATGATAAGGTCTTTAGCCTTCCTTTCCCCAGGCTGAACAACCCCAGCTCCCTCAGCCACTCCTTGTAAGACTTGTTCTCTGGACCCTTTACTGGCTTCATTGCCCTTTTTTTGGACATGCTCCAGCACCTCAGTATTCTTATAGTGAGGGGCCCAAATACCAAATTTTATCATTCTCCTCTGGGTGTGGGAGAAGTTTGAGAGAAAAGAGAACACAATGCCCTTCCTACTTTTTACACACCCTATCTCTACAATGATGCTGTTGGGTTTCTCTGTCTTTGCTGTTAAAAATTCCCTATTGCAACTATACTGTGTTCTTTCCTTTAGTTATTGTACAATTCTTGGCTTACCTCTGCTGGCCAGAAAAGTTCACCTTAAGCTTACTCTTGTGCTTTGTATATAGATATGACTTGACAAAGGAATGGGCAAAAAGTGCATTTCTGACCTTATTTTAGCAATGTGCATGTGAAAGGGGATGGAGCTTTAAGAATCTGATAATACAGCTGTGTAAAACAAATAATTGCCTCTGATTTTGTTGTGCAGCTGGTACTGGTGAGGCCAGAATAGTAGCCAGACTGGTGCCTTTGTGGGGAATGTTGTAGTCCTCATTGCAGCTAGAACAAAAGCCAGATGTTCCTTACAGCCAGCGAGGCTATTAGATTGAAATTTGAAAGCACGCCTCATGTACCACGTCAAGCTCAAGCTTACCACACCAATCTACTAGAATACAGCCAACAAGCATCAAACAGTAGCATTGTATGAAGGGAAGAGGATGGTTCTGTGCAATTCTTTCCACACAAATGCAACCTTTATTGAAAAAAAACCAAACATGCTTTCTTTTTAAGTGGCAGCCAACAGCTTAGAAAAAGAAAAAAGTAATGATATTGTGTAAGCCAGTATTGTGCCAGTGCAAATTCAGATTAAGCTGTCATTGCAACCTCTTGGTTTCTTATTGCCAAGACTACTTTTCTCATCCTGTGGACACACACAGGTAAGCCAAGAAGGCCTCACTGTAACAAAGCAGCCAAAGTAGGTCAACGGGCAAATAGTAACTGACAAATGTGCAATGAATCCCTGATATCCTTGCCACAGGCCTGCACTCCCCTCATTTTTCTTAGGTATTGCTGCCATCTTCCCCCAAAGTTTTATACAAAGACCATGCATTTTGAGCCTCAGGTAGGCAACTCTTAATACCAACTTTTCACAATAGGGAGACTTTCAAGAAATCAAGAGGTCAGCTCTCACAAGAGCTGGAGGTTTCCTGGAAATCTAGACTGTGATTCTGAGGGAGAATTGGCACAGGGCAACACTAGCCTGAGCACAAAGGCTTTTGTGGGAGTTTCCTGCAATGCTTTCGAGCTGTAATGTGTATCTTTGCACTACACCATTATCTTAGTATCTCCATAGCAACAGTATAAATCATTCATCTTAACCATGTCAAGTTCAGCAGTATTTTTATGCTTGTCCTGACATCAACTCTTGCTTCAAACCTTACAGTATAAGCATCAGTAGGAAAGCATAAAGGGTGTAATCAGGACCTAAACAACTGTAGATTAGTATAAGCTCTTGAAGGTGTGCAAAGAAAATGCCATTCTGTGCAGTAAACAGACTGCTAATCAGTGTAAATTCAATTGTAGAAAACCAAAAGCTACTCTTCTGAATGTATGCATCCAAAGTAATGCTTGAGTACATAGGTTTAAGTGTATATGTACAGATACCCTTTTGAGAAGGGAACAGTTGTTACCTCCTCTGTCTTGGCTTGCAAGTGGATAATCTACATGGAAAACTCAGCAGCTGTCTTTTCTTACAAAAATCAAATTCACCACTTCCTCCCCTCTTTGCATTTTCATCTACAATCAGAGTGATCTTTTTGCTGAAGCACCAAAAGGAGAAGAATCAAGAGAGAGAGAGGAGCAAGTCCCAGGAAGTGAAGGTAAGAACCAATTGTTGCCCCCTGTGGTCCTGCCTGTGCTGTGATTTATGTCCTGTAGCAGCTAGTCTGGTATGTTTCCAAACCAGAAAGTTTGGAAGCAATTGTTGGCAAGTCTTTTCTCCTCCCCGGTCTTAATAGAGAACAGCTGTATTTTCCTTGAATTTTAAATGTGTGTGTTCACTATGATCTCTTACACACACCTACTCTCCTGGAGCTGAAAGGATGTCCTTACTGATGTTGGAACAGTTCTCTATGTGCACTGGTTTCCTGCTGCTGAAGGGTACTTGCAGTTGTGGGTTTAAGTGGAGTATAGATTTTTTTCTTGCAGATTAATGCTGTTCTGAGATTCCCATTAGCTGCTTATCTAGAGCCAGAAGGAGTCTGAGCAAACATTTGGTATCACAGCTGATTTTGCTGAAGCATTGTGGTTGATGAATTCTCAGATAGGGGTTGGGGACTTAGCCATTTTGTTTTTAGTGCATTGTACTGAAGTGGTTTTGAGTATGTGAATGTGAACTCTCACAAATAGTGATTATGTAAATGTAGATCATGTTTATAAGCTTCAGTTTAGTAGAGCTGTTTCGTAAAGTTTTAATTGAGGAAAAATAGCTAGACTGTTATATATGTATCTGCAAAAACCCAGAAGTTCAAGGAGAGTGTCTAAAGAGTTCTGGGCTGTTGAGAAAAGAACCAACCAACCAAAAATCAGAGCTAAGATTTCTCAGGTTGTTATTTCTATGGTAGAGTTCTGAAGGCTTTGACAGCATAAAACAAGTGCATCCATTTGTATTGTACTTCCTGTGATTTCAGCATCTTCTTCAAAGTCCTTAAAGAAAGTTCCTGCAGGTGCAGTATCTCTGTTCCCAGGTATGGTTCCTTCAATAGCAAATCGCTTCATGCACAAAATGCTATTTTCTTTAAAACCTACGGGGGAGATTTTAAAGAAGAAAGCTCTCCAAATATAGCAGCACTGCATTGCTTGATCATACGCTTAGTAACAAATACAGGTGCTTCTACCTGTTTGTGCCTGAACTGCCGCATGCTTTGTGGATAATCAAGACCTCTGTAGGGACTCTGAAGGTAGATATGATTGACAGGTATTAGCAGCTGTCAGTTTCCAGTGTTGTGCTATGAACTTCTAAGGATGGTTGTTACTTTAACTGACACTATGCATCTTGAATCTGCAGTGCATACAGTCACACCTTCCCTCTGTACTCTGAGAAGGAAGTGCATTTTGATCTTTCACATTTGATCATATTCCCTTGGGTTAGGAGAACAGCAGTTCAAACCTCAAGTTCGTATATTTTTGTGACACAGGTAAATAGGACCAATCTTGTTTCTCTGGTTTTGATTAGGAGGATCTGCATATAACTCAGAGCTAAAAACAAACAATAGAATTGGACTAAGATCCCTGTTCTATCAGACTTCAAGCTGAGAAATTAAAATAAACATGTCACCAGTATATTTGAATCAACTAACTTTGATTTCTGTCTCTATATAGGGTCTTCACCTGACTGAGTTACCTTAATTTTAAGTTTTGCCCTTTATTAAGAAAGGCCTGTTTTGAGACTGTCTAAGCCTTTAGTCAGCATGATTTTTAGAGTAGGACATATAGAAATATGGTCTTTTTAATCCCAAATCAAAGATACATGTCAGCCATGGTCATTCTACATAATTGTAAGACATGGTAGCAAAGTTTAAAGCAACAGGTTAATGTTTTCTGTATATTTTTTTCTTTCTTAGACATACTGTTGCATAAGCAGTGAATTTCCCATAATTTTTAATAGTGTTCAGTTCTAGATTGTAGAATCATAGAATATTCTAGATCATCAGGAATTAAGTTATATGCAGCATCTACTCAGTCTTCAATTGTTCCTTTTCAGTAACTTTGTGGACAGGGTAAAGTCACCAGACCTTGCCAAACCAAGTCTGAGGCTCCTTTGGTATTCAGAATTCCTCGATGAACACATCCCTAGTGAACAGTTTAAGAACTTGAGAATGTTTAATTATTAAGTTTTTATGCATGTATTCCTGTCAATCCTGTAGCACTTTCTAATTGGCTTATGAACTTTTTTTTTTAATAATAAACTGCTGCTGTAGCTGTCAAAATCATACAGTCTGCTGACTTTTAACCAAACAGATGCTGCTCTACTTTCTGCCAAACTTTCAATTAAAGTCTCTCCTTTTTTTTCCTCCTCACTGTTTCCAAGCATCTGTACATGAAAAAGTAAAAAGACAGGCTTAGAATCAGGCTACCAGTTTTGACCAAAATTGATAAAAGTGTTTGTGGACAATCAATTTACATGCATGTATCACTAAAGCCAGACATTTCCGCATGAGGTGTAGAAGAAACAGTTATTCCCAGCTTCCTCTAGTTGATCACTGCCATATCTGAAGTGCTCAGGAATCTAGGGACTTAAACTCAGCTTCATACTGCAGTACTGCTAGTGGTCTCACACAAAAGTGCAACTTCTTGGGAGAACTCCTTCACTTGTCCTTCCTTCTTGAGTACTTTACTGCTTTCATTTGTCCACAATGGTGTGGCTTCTAACTAGTTAGTAAAGTAGGATTCTGGTTTTGGAAGTCCACTGGGGCAACAGCGTGAGACTGCTGTGACTTCCAGCTTTAACATGGAACCCAGCTGCTGTTTCTAGGGGAGGTGAGCACATCTGAGGAAGAAGTGATTGCAGGGAGAGTGAGGGGCCGTCTGTCTCTGACTTGGCTTTATCAGGAAGTTTCTAGCTAATGCTTTTGGTGCAGCATTGTTGCAGGAGCACATTAAAAGTTGCTGTGCTGGAAACTCTGCCTGGCTCCACTTACTATGGTACAAGTTCAGCTTTTTGATAACTGATCTTTGTGTATTTGTTTGTTTGTTTTCCCATCTGACCTTCAGGAGGAAGTGATATGTTTAGTTCCACTGTAATTGTGGGAAAAGACAAGAGATCTGCAGCACAGAGCACAGAGCAAACTCCTAAACAGCCTGGGAAAGTTACACTGTTTGATGATGATGATGATGACTTCTTCACAGGACCAAGTAAAAAGCCTCCAGATTCAGGTACCTCTGACCATGTTCAGTGGAAGATTAAAATTAAGGGTTATAAAAAAATCAAACTGACAGGAATCATTCAGTTACAAAATTCCAGCCTGCATCACTGTTACTTCCCCTTGATTTTGGGGGGTTTGGGTTTTTTTGTCCATTTGTTTTTTTGCTATTAGCATTTCTTTACCTCAGAGCAGTGTGGGACTAGTTTATCTGTACATGCTCTTCACTGACCTTCCTCTCAGAATGCTCCTTCTACTGCTAGGGCAGGAATCTAGACTTGAATTAGGAAACAGGTACAGACTTTATTCAGCCTTGAGTCCCTGTGCCCAACACTCCCTGTTGGCAGGCTCCAGATCTTTAGAAATGCCAAGTAAAATCAAATCACTTCCTTCAGAGGTGCCAACTGACTCCTACCCCAGTACTTGTTGACTGATTTCTCTGTCACCTTATCTCTGTCTCTCAAGTAAGCAGCATTTCTCTTTGAGAGCTTGTCTAGCTTTTTTTCTTAAAGAATCATGATGTTGCTTATCTTGAAAGAAGGGAGCATGGCATCTTTTGAGACTCTGGTATCTTGTTCATTAGTAGCTGTTCTGGTGTTGTCATTCCCTGTTTGTTTTGTCTCTTAATGCAGTCAAGTCCCCAGCTGATCTATTTGATGATGATGAAGAGGATGACTTATTCAAGGAAAAGCCTGCCATTTCTCCTGTGGTTGCTGGCACAACTAAAGAAACAGAAAGCCATAGGGAGACAGTCATGGAGAAAAAGGTAATGATGTATAAGTGGATCATAGGGCTAAGGTTTTAGGAAGAACTTACTACCATAGCTGAAGTAGTCTTTTACATGTACAACACTATGGAAGTGCCATATTTGGAAACAGCACTAGGTTCATAGGGTCTTCCATGACCTGAGTGTTTCAGGGGTCCTTAACTGCCTTTTGCCTCTCAAACTTTGGGTTTATTTGAGGTTTTTCTTGTGTGGTCTGTGATTGGAAAAATCTTGGGGCAGGATTGAAATGAGAGCAAAAGGAGAAGCCTCTGATAATAAAAAACTGTTTATGAAGTTCATGACTGAAATAAAACCAGCCTGACTCAAGAACTTCCATTGTCACAGTTCTGTGCTGCACAAGCTGTGTCTGAGCTTCTGCCAGCTTCTGATAGCAACTTAACTGGTAACCTATTGTTTGTATATATTGTGAGAGGGGAAGGTGGATGTCACAGTCCTTCCTAAGCATGTACAATATTTAGAGTCTTTAAAGAGCTGTTTTAAGCTGTAAGCTCTTGAAGTGAGGCTTTAAAGAAGAGAAGAATTTAGAGAAGGCTCTAAATGCTGTCCTGAGGACACCTGTACAGAGTTACAAGAGCCTCCTCATGCCCACTTTGTCTTCATTTTCAGACCAGTGTCTTGAGGAAAGTACTAATGATCTTTGGTTTTATGTCAGAGATTGTATATATTTATTTTATATGGGTTTGCTGTCCAAGGATTATTTGAACATAATGAGCTAAAGTCACTCTTCTTCCCTCTGGACAGAGATGTCTGGGGATGTCTATTGCAAATTGCTGTAGGATTTCCTCCATATTGCCTTATGAGAAGCACAATGGCCAACACCAGCTTCTGTTCCTGGTGTAGTGCAAGAGTATCCATGGTCAGTGGAGTGGGAGTGGTGGTGTGAGGTCATCCAATGCCATTGCTCTGATCTCATAGCACTTGGCTTTTCTGGAGGAGGGGATGAGAACTGATTCACAGGCACCACTCCTGCTCTGTCAGGAGGTAAGGGCTGTTCTATACTCCAAGCTTGCAGACAGCAATGCTTGGGTCTGGAACCAGTTTGAGTTTAATGGCAATATAGCTGGTGGCAGGCTGGGTTGTGTTGGTCTAATGCAGGAAATGATGGCTGGCACAAACTGCCTTCTTCCTTTACAAAACACAGCTTGTGGGGGGAAAAAAAAAAAAAGCCAAAAAAAACAACTAACCAACCAAAAACACACAAAAACCCCAAAACATTTTTGTTTAATTCAAGAGGGGGCCTTGCATGAGTTGCTGCACATATTTTTCTGCTGAGAAGGATGGTGGTAGAAGGGAGGTCAATGGTTAGACCTGCAAATCACTTGTGCATAGCTCTGGCTGCACATGAGGAACTAGCTCAGCATGTGAGTTTTGGACTTCAGCCCATGGGTGAAAAGCTTGTGTTCTGTCCCTTCAACTGCTGAGACACTGCCAGCAGTATGACTGTTAGGCAGGATCATATGATGTGCCTGTCCTTACTGAATCATTAAATGGATGGTGTTGCAATGTCTTTATTTGTCCTAAAGGGTCAACAGTCTTCAGCTGAGGACTTCAAGTCTTTGTCTGAAACACCTCCAAGAAAACAGAGGGGCCTCTTCTCTGATGAGGAGGATTCTGAAGTGAGTATCATTTTAATAAAGCCCTCCAGAAGTCCCAGGGATCTTAGTCATCCTGACTTCAGTCCACTCATAGCTGGGAATTCCTTATTTATCTGTAGGGTGGGGAGATCTGACATCCATGCTTCTACTCCTAGGCATCTTGAAAGTTCCTTCTTGCTCCAAGAGTGAAATCTTTGGGAACATTTTCCCTAACTTCAGAATGTTAACCTGATATAGTATGCACAGGCATAAATTGAACACCGCGAGAGGGGAAAGATGAGCAAATCAAGAGCAAGAATCATGAAAGACTGCATATCTATAATCTTGTATCCTCTGATTCCAGCTAGCAATTAATCTGCAGAGCTGAGAGGAATCCCTATGGAGTTACAGGTGATTGGTACTTTTGAGTAAGACAGTCTTTCCCTACTTTATAGGCACACTAAACACTTATTTTAAAAGAAGAAATGTGAATGTCCCATTTAAAGTTCTTAAATGCATAGTATTGCTTTATAAGGTAATGTTTCTTTGTTTTGCCCAGGACTTGTTTTCATCAAGTAGAGATGTCAAGTCCAAAGCTACATCTCTTCCCACCAGCAAGTCCATGACAAAAGCTCCACTCTCCTTGTTTGATGATGATGAAGAGGTAAGTACCACTTTCTGACATTGTGTGTGGGAACTGTGGATTGCACAGCCTGGTGCAAACACAGCAGGAAATATTCAGAAGTTCACAGCACTAAGTTGTTGCTCCATTTACAAGCTTAGAGCACTAAATCAATCTTGCATTGTGCAGCAGTTCTGAGCATGTGGACAGCATTATGGAGGAGAGTGGTAGCAAGGACTCTTGCAAGTACCTGATGTCAATTTAGTATTTTGCAGTCAGTGCCTATCATCTCTGGGCCTATATATGAAGGATGTTATCCCTCTGATTGATAGGACTACAGAACACTGAGTAATAGAATGGATCTGAGCTTCAGGAATCTGTTTTATCCTGGCCTGTGGTACCTGGGCATATGGATGACTTGCTTCTCTTGTGTCATGGCTGATGAATTCCTTTCTTCTTCTCAGTGTGTAAGAATTGTGGCTACTAGTTTAAAAACTGAGATCAGAGTAGTTTGTGCAAGAAACTTAACAAACTTGAATTAGTTTGTGCTCTTCATATGTCTTTACCCTCTTCTCCCTCCCACACACCCTCCAAAGAGCTTTCAACTCTGGGTCTGCAGCCTTCATGATGAGTTAACTTACCCCATAGTCTTAACCTGAGGCAAACAGAAGGCCTGCTCAGAGCCATAAGGTAGAGGGTTGATGATACTCAAGGTAAAAGTTTCCTGTTTGAGCAGGGGTTGATTCCAGCTCATCTTTCTGAGCAGGGGCTTTTCAGAAGCAACTGTAAGGGTAATGAAACATTTTGTAAAGTGGTAAGGTCTCTGGTATCTGCCATGAAGCTCCAGATGAGTGGAGAAAAGCATTAATAAGTGTTAGGTGTGGAAGTGAACATATACTTATGTATATTCTGACACCTATAATAATATAATAATCTGCATAAATGTCTTCAGGTGAAAAGTCATTGTTCTTGCCCATGGTATTGGTTCAGCTTGCTCATTGCCTGTCCTCTCAGAATACATTCTCTATTTCAACATGTAGATGCAGAAGCAGTGCCTGTTTGTGTTAGCTACTGTGCAAGAGAATTGCTGTGTGCTGGTTTTTGGCTACTGGTCAATCCTTATGGTGGAGAATCTGTGCGTCAAAACCGGGCTGTTTATAAGTTTCTGGTCTATCAAGTGCTGTGTGCTTAAAATTCCTTGTACCAGAATACTATATCACACTTGAAATTGTCCTCAAAAAGGGTTCACAGAACACCCTTTCTCTATCCTACTCATCTGAGAAGTATTTTTTTTTAATATTTATTTATTTAATATTTTTTAACAAAAACATTTTATTTTAAGGATCTCTTTGGTGTGGCACCTGCCAAGAAGCAAGAGGAAAAACCCACAGAAGAGAAAACAAAGCAATCAGAACCACTCAAGAAAGTGTCAAGTTTATTGTTCAGCAGTGACGAGGAGGTACTGAGGATTAATATTTGGTTGAAAGGGATTACTGGGCTTTGGAGAGATGTGAACTAGTGTCAAACTTGGTTGTGTCCACATGGTATGACTGCCCCAGTCCTGTGATTTGTTTGTAGCTGAGGAAGCTGTCTGATTCTTGGCCCAAAAAGTCAGTGATCAATTTCTGTTTGTAATGAAGTGTTTTAGGTGTGGGTCTTGAGTTCTTGACTTTTGTTTCGTTTTTGTTTTTATTTGTTTTTGATTTGGTTTGTTTCTTTTTCCTCCCGTACATCAAACTTGCTAATTATTGAAGTGGCTCAGATCAGGTTCTACTGGGTCACCTTAATCCTGTGCCTTCAGTTGACACTGACCTCAATTGTCAAGAGCAGCTATAACAGTGAAGTGTGTGTACCCTGTTTTTCTGGGCAGATACCAAAAGGTGGTCAGGCCCTCTGCAAAAACTGAGCTATGTCAGATTACAGTAGGTAACACAAAGGCAGGAAGATAAAATTGTAGAGAAAGGCAATAAAATTGTAGAGAAATGCAGGGACTGCCAAAATGCTGATAGGTTACTCCTTATAGAGAAGATGGGAAAGTGGCTTTGACCAAGACAAAAGAAAACTTAAAGGTCCTTATTTTTAAGGAACACTGGAATGTCTCCAAGCCAGCTAAACTTCCTTCTGAAGATGACCGAAAAGAGGACCCTGCAAAACCATCTGGCACTGTCAGTCAGGCTAAAGCTATGAAGAAGACAAGCCTCTTTGAGGAAGAGGATGAGGAGGATTTATTTGCAATCACTAAAGAGAGGTAGCAGTCCTGGGAGGGGAGATGAAGTGGGGGGCAGGGTCCTGGGGGGTGGCTTTTTTTTTCAGAACTGCACAGCTCTCAAAAGCAGAAAGACCCAGGCATATTGCAAATGTCCCTTGCTACTGATACTCAGCAGGAAATAGAGGTGCCTGAGTGGGAAGGGACAGGGCTGGGCTCTTTTACCTCTTTTGTAGTTGTAGTTGATCATTTTCCTTGCCACCACTGAACTGGGCTTTCCAATTCCACGCCTGGAATAAAAAAATCCCCTTGACACCTTTTTATCTCCACTTACTCAGAAATCTGTGCAGACAAGAAGGGAGAGGGTAGAACTGTTGAGATAGTGAGGAAGCTTGAGCTCTATATGTGGGACCACTTGGCTGCAAGTGATTGTTCTAAGTGATACTTAAACAGATGCAGTGCACAGCTTGTGAAACTGATCTTCCACTTTCTCCTCACTCTCACAGTGGCCAAAGAAAGCTCCAGAAGGTCTCGTTGTTGTTTGAAGATGATGCTGTTACTGGAGAATCGCTCTTCAGCTCCCAATCAACACCACTTCCTTCAGCTGCTAAGGCTTCAGTGGTACATCCCCTTTCTTTTAAAACTACTGGAGAACCCGTAGTGGGCTTAAACTTATGTAAATTTTTTTCCTTGTTAAGTACCAAATGTAAGTCTAACTTATTTTGTACAATTATTGTTTTAGCAAATTGGGAATGGGAACAGAACAGACTGATCTTTTGCATGTAAAACTTCTTGCTACCTTCAGTCTAATAGAGATTTCCAAATTTTCTTGACCACTAGTCCTAAATTTGTTTGGTTTATACTCAAAGCCCTTCCTGAGGATGCTTTGAGAGTTCACAACCATAAAATACCATTAAAAGTAATAAATTACTTAATGCTGACTGAAGCTGGGGCTTTACCTCATCCCTGGTTCTACAGGCTTCTTACTGGCCCTCTGTTGAGGGTGCTTATGATATCCCCTGTATTATGAGCTTAGCCCACAGTGTACTGCCTGTCTGGTTGTGCTTCGGAATTGAGAACAGAAGTTGGAAAAGCTTCACACAGCTGTATCTGTAGTGGGACTTCCTATACATGTGTGTGCCATCCCCTGTCCCTGCATTGCCTTTCTGCTTACCAGGAAAACAACTGTCATGGCCCATAAAGATAATAGGCTTGGGAACAGGAGAAACAGGCAAGCTACAGTCTAGCTGCTGGTAGTTACAAGAAATGGTGCACCAACCAGACGAGATTCCCAGTGTATTCACTGTACGCTTGCAACTGCTTTCTGGTACCCTTAACCAGATTCAAGAGCCTATAATACTAGAAATCAAGTCACAAACCAGAATGTCATATGTGAGGAAAGTAGAAGTCAAGCAGAAGACAAACTGAAGCTCTGCTATCCCTCAACAGTGTATGCTTCTTATAGACCCGCCAATTTTGTGTCACAAACGTTCTTTACATTTTTTAGGAGAAAGTAAAACCAGCACAAGCACCACCTTTCTTTAATGAAGAAGAAAAGGAGGAAAAGGAAGATCTGCCACATAAAACAGCAAAGTCTAACCAGGTAGAAGATACATTGTGGTGTTCAGAAGAGCCTGGAGCAGTTTCGGTGCCTAGAGGAACAGATGTTGTAGGGCAGCAAACAAAGGAAAGAGTGAGGGATTTTCTTACATTAATCTGAAGTTTGGTAAATGTTCAGTTGAAAGAAAATGATCTAATGGTGCTGCTCTAGGACAGAATTTTCTGATTTGCCTCTTCTGTTGCCCAGAAATTATTAACTCTGTCTCCCTCTAGCAAAATCACTTGTTAGTGAAACAGCAAATAGATTGAATAGCTCAGATGCCAAGTTGTTTCCCAACTGATGTACATCAGAGAGAATTGTGGGTTGTTTTTCTGGGAGGGAATTCTGTTTTGTTTTTCCTCTAGTGTGGGTTGGGTAATCTTTATGCAGATGAACAGAGCTTTCCTTAAAAAGATAGCCCAGCCTAATGAGTAGGCTTTGTTTCAAGCCCAGTCACAGTAACTGTTTCAACATACTATCTGATGAGTTTATCAATGGTCTTGGTAGTTGTCACTTTCAGGATTAAATTTCTCCTGGGCAATACTATTACAGAATGTTATTGATATATGTTAATGAGTGTATTATTGAAGAAACTTCACCAGAACTTAATCTTGAACATCATCTTACTGAGTGATTTTTGGAGAATCACCAGATAATGGATTTCCAGAGTAGTTATGCTTTGCACTTTAAAGAGCACATTCAAAGTTCAGGTGGTGATGGCCACTCCAGAGTATCCCAAGTTGCAGGAAGCAGGTACCTCAGCAATATTGGCACAGCTACTTACTGCAGTCTGTGGTGCACATGCAACCTAACGTGGAGGAGGAGGGGATCTTATGTAGGAAGCTGCTTTTCAGCAGCACTAGAGTGTAGGGTACAGGAGGAAATGTGTTTCTCTCAGAGCCATAAATTGTGTTTTCTTTCTTATCTATTGTCTCCTGCTGATCTGCACGTTGCCATTCTGTCTGTGTAGGAAAAATTAGTTGAATGCAGTTGTCTGCTTGGTAATGGATTTCAGAACTCTGACCACTGCTAGCAATTAATGGTTTGGGGCAAACCTGAACTAAATATCAAGCTGAAGCGTTAATTTTTGAATTTGTTAATTTGCAGCCTTTTGCAGCAACATCCTCAGAGCCAGTCAGCAGTTCTGATCTGTTTGCAACATCACCACCAGCTCTGGAGAAAGATGTCAAGACACAAGCTAAGAAAGTTTTAAGCTTGTTTGAGGAGGAGGAAGAAGAGAAACTGGAAGAGGATGATGTGATTAAAAATGCACAGGAAGAAACTGGTGTGGTGAGTCTGGGGAAGTTCTTGAATAGTATTTCTACCTCGATTGTTCTAGGCAAGGTTTTGCTTCATGTCAAAGAGGCTAATCTTTCTCTATTTCTAAACTTCCACATTCTTGGGTAAGAAATAATTTCTGCTCTTCCCCTCGATCCTGAATCCCTTTTTGTGAATGAAGTCAAAAGCCTTTTGCTACATGCTAGTATGAAAAGAAATTCTTTACAGATGTTTTGGTGCAACTACTTGATACCTACTTTATAAAATCCAGTTATCCCTCAAGGTCAGAGGTACTAGGAAGTTAAAGGATGTGGAATTTGAAGCCTTGTGGTTTATACCTTTTTTTTCTCTATATTGTTGCAGTTTGCTTGGTGGGTATATGCCTGTAGACTCACCTTCAGCAAGAACCACCTTAATTCTGTATTACTTCTGTTTTGCAAGTAAATGTGTTCACTTTCTCAAAAAAAAGTTTCCAGTTGCCATATTATTGCTGTATGGCTTTCCTGGTCTAGTATATACCATCAAGAAGTAAACTTGTGAGTCTTCAGGAGCCGTAGATTTGATTCCATATCAATGTTCTTGTTTCTATGTGATGCAGGTCTAACAATTATTTTTTTGTAAACTTGAAGTCATGTGGGTAAGAACATACTGTGTGCAACAGTGTACCACAAGGTTTCATCATCCTAGTGTGGCCCTGTAAAGTAACTGGTCAACCCAAAAGGGTGTACACACTATTCAGAAGTCCCTGGAGCTAAATAAAATAGATGAGTTTTGGAAAAAAATCAGTAGTTGCTTCTGGATTAAAATGAATGCTAACTTGACTGCTTATTTACTTCTTGTGAATGTGTTCTGTGTTTTGTATTTGTATGTGTTTGGGGTGGGCTTTTTGTCATTGTTGGTTTGTTGGGGTTTTTTTTGAGAAGAGACACATTGCGAGATGTGCCAGAAACCATCTCTGTCCTGTGAATTTGGGAAGATACAAATCCTTTCAAAACTTTCCTTCGAAGCACTCAGCTGTGGGCATATAACAGTCACAGAGTGGTTAGCATGTTAAAAGGCATTGTCATGCAAAAGTCAGAATAGATCATTTTGATACACAAATCTGAAAGGTGCTGCTTTTAATTGCTTATCTCAGGTGAACAGTAATTTGCTTTATCACTAGTCAAATGAATCTATTTAAGGAGGGAGTTTCTCTGTGTGTGGTCTTCTCTCCTTCCAGTCTTCTGAGAAAAGTACTCGTCCCAAAAGCACTGGAGTCTTTCAAGATGAAGAGCTCCTCTTCAGTCACAAACTTCAGAAGGACAATGATCCAGACGTTGACCTCTTTGCCAGCCCCAAGAAGTCAATGGTGAGTTAACTTCCTCCTCTGAACCTGCTAGTTAAAAACAGCCCCTGAAGTGTGCAGCCTACTGGTGTTGATTGTTTGAACACGGATTAGGAGTCACTGATTTCCAGGGAGGGAGGGCCAAGTGCTAACATCAGTTCAGGCATCCTGGGTGGAAGGCGATGTGCTTTTGATCTGACACATCTTTTCTTTATCCTTTGTTTCTTTAGTCTGCAAACCGTGTCCTGAAGCCATCATCTGGAGGGGGGCTTTTTGGGGATGATGATGAGGATGATCTCTTCAGTACCTCCAAAACAAACCTGGTATCTGTTCCTCTACTGAAAATGGCTTATATAAAAGACATTGGAAAGAAGTGTATGCAAAGTGGGTTTTTTTCAGATGTTTGGTTTTTTTTTCACATGTACTCCCACAAGCAATAAAGTTACTTCTCAACATTTTTGAGACAGTAGACATGGCCATTGTGATTCTGAAGATATAGGCAACAAACAGATGCATTAGGTCTCTCAAAAGCTGGGATGAGAATTGGATTGTTCTTTTTGTGTACCCCTGGGACTGCCTTAGGTATAAGAACATACCTGAGCAGAAATAAGAGTAGTAGAGTTTATATTGTTTCATTGTTTTATTAACTTGCTAATCTGCTTCCCTGTACTTCGTGTGTGACTGATGAGCCCTGTTCTATGACTTACGTAATTAAAGTCTCTGTAGGTTGGTTTCATCTAAGGTAATGAATGCAGTATTAAAATCCATGTGATCACTGGACTGTTTTTAGAGGGTGAGCAGCTGCAGTAATGAACTAGACTGTATTACAGGTAGTTTGAGGTCTAAGTCCTTGCATGCATCCTAAACTGCTACTCTAAATGTATTTAGCTTAATTAAATTGAAACCAACTTCTACTTAAGTCTCTTTTTATGTCTGTAGCTGGAAGTTAGGCTAGAAAACTGGCAATAGTTCCTGGAAACAGTCTGAGGACTGTGGAAGGATAATTAGTAAAGTAATAAGTAATTAGTGCTTGACAGCTATATATGGAGCCTGTTTGCTTGAAAACATAAAAATAGCAGTGTTCCTTAGCTAGCTTTGTGTTTTTATTTTCCTGGCTGCCCTGTGCATGATGAAATATGTATGCATTTGGAAGTTAATGGAAACTCATTATTTATTATTAGCAAAGTTTGAGGCAGGCTAAAGGAATTCAGAGGCAAAAGGCAATGCCTTCTATTCATTGCAGGATTAAAAGATGTGGATAGTTTTGGGGTTTGTTTGGTTTGGTTTTGGTTTTTTTTTACAGATAGAAGTGGAATTTTTAAAAAGTTTAAAGTTTTTCTTTGTTGTTTTGTTGGTTTGTTTGTTTTTTATCTCCAGACCATGCTTCTTACCTGATTCATGCTAACTTGTGTTCTTTATGCTTTCAGAAAATATCTGAGAAAAAAACACCTAAGGCCAGTATTAGCCCTTCCTTGGAGAGCAGTAACCTTCAAGAAAATGCTCTAAGTGCCAAACAAGATGAAGATCTGAAGGCAGTAACTACAGAGGCAAGTACTGAAATGTTGTGCCTTGAACAACATACAAAGAAGATGTATAATTTTGTTATAAATAAGCCTCTTTCAAAAGATCAAAACTAATACCTGGATTCACTGTCCGCAAAGTGGCAATGCATGGCCAAATTTGCCATGAAGGTGCACTGTTACTAGAAGTTTAAATTAAATTGATACTGTGTTTTATTCATTGCCCACTCACTTATAAGGGTAAAGTATAAGGCAGTGAAGAACTACACTTCAGGCCCAGTTAGATTGAAAATGGGTTGTTCTTCATTCTTCTCTGAAGTGCCAGTGTCTGCTGGAGTGCATGTAATCTTTAAAGTATAGATAGACCTTCTTGGAAAGGAGAACAGGGCATGCAGTTCACATCTGTGGCTGCTTAGAATCTTAATCTTGGAGACTTCATGGTGAGCAAACAGGACTGCAAACAAGACTGCTCCTGTCCTTAATTTTGCAGAACCAGTGGTCTCTGGGAGACAGTCTGGATCCACACCAGAGCTGCTTGTTGGATTGCCATCTACAGGAAATTAGTTTTTCAATGTAGGGGGGTGGGTGTTGTTTTATCTCTCTTGGGCTGAGGAACACAAAGCAAGTCTGTAGGGCTACTAATTAGCCTGTCTTCCCTTATGGTAAAGTGTTCCTTGAAGTGTAGAACCACACTTCTCTTCCCTGCTTTTGTAGCTACTGACAGCCTGGTATAGGAATGATCTCAGTCTGTCAGAGATTCAGCTGAACACCACATATGTTTAAGTGGAGAATAATCTTTCAGACACAAGGGTTTTTTCTGTCATACTATCAAGGCCCCAAAATCATCATTCTAACCCTTGCAAACCCTCAGTTACTTCAGCCTGGGTGAAGGAGCTCTAGCTATCCTGTCACACCACCAGGACCATACACACCTTATCTCACAGAACCATGCAAAATACAAACTTATGGGAAGAGCACCTTAGCTGATTTGGTTCATCCTTGAGTCCTAGAATTGACACAAGTCTTCAGACCAAACAACTTCTCTTGCTCTTTTAGTTTAGTCTAATTTCTGTCACTGATGGCCTGCTCTCTGTAGAGGAGCACTCACTTCTCTGAAGCTGTTTTCCTTGCAGGCTGAGAGGTACAACTCTGTAGTTTTCTTGACTTCTTTGTGAACTTCATTGAAGTCTGTGGACCTATTATAGCCTGTCACAAAGAGAAAAGATAGATCATGATTTGGCAACATGGCTTCAGCATGTCTTAGGGGAGGGAATAAGAAAGGTGAGAGGGTAGCTGTCACAGTTGGATTTGACTGGTGTTGTGTGTGGCCTGAAGAAGATGAAAGTTGTTGGGTTACTTTGGTAAAATATCATATTGAGTAGAAGGAGAGTGGAATGAAATGTGCTAATGAAGATGGGTCTGTGATGTGGGGAACTGAAGCTGAAAATGGAGTTGTCTGTAGCTCAGGCAGTAAAATGGGATAACATATCTTCAGAAGAAGTGGGTAAGCAGTGAGCTGCTTTCTTTTGATGTATTAAAATGCAAACTATAGTCTGGTTGATAACTTGTCCACTTGTTTAATCCAGTGTAATTTTGTGCAGAAATCTACAGGTCCTGTTCCCATTAAAACCAAAGAGCCCTCATCTCGGATTGGAAAGCTACAAGTAATTAACTTTACTGGCATTTTGACTTTCAAAAACAACAAAAAAATCTTCCTTGCCTCACTGATGGCTCTCCCTGAAACAAAATCTTTTTACTAATTCACTTTGCTCTTGCAATTTTACTTTTTTTCCAGATGGCAATTTTTCTGTTACTTTTTCTGTATTGCATGTTTAATATTATTTTCCCCTCCCATTTCAGACTTGACTCTGAGCAGCACTGTTTACTTAGGGGGCAGAGGGTGGGCTCCTCTTTGACCTGCTATTCTCAGCACTATGTTAAGTCTATTCAGAGAGTTTTAGGGGTATGTTCAGAGACTCTTAGAGCTTTGGGGTCTTGCTTATGTCCTTTGTCTGACATGAAGTGACTAATAACTGTATCACAGTATCTCGCTTGATGTCAGGAACCATTGCTATCCTCAGGCAGGATACTGAGCTACATGGGTGTTTGACCTGACATACCATGGCCATGCTGTTCTTGAAGGGCTTAGACAGAATGATAGTTTTGAGCATTCCACAGGCTTAGTGAGACAGATGCTGTAGGAGACACAGAAGTGTGTAGGTGTGAGAAAGGCTGGGCACTTGTAGACCTTGAATGCCTACACATGCTAGTTCTTACTGCTTCTCTGAAGCTGTACCTGCTCTTGAGCAGTAGTAACATGATCTGGTTTTGTGTGTATGTTTTTGTTTCCTCTGTTTTGTAGGCTAATTTAGCTATTAACCCTGCAGCCTTACTACCTGGTGCAATGCCTAAGGTCTCCAATGTAAAGTCCCTCTTACCAGTTCTGGACACTCCATTGCATGAGCCCAAGGATGTACAGAACAGCGAAGCCTTCTCTGCTGTAGGAAACAATGAAGAACTAGGTGTAAGCTTTGATCAGCCTATGCAAGCGGATACCTTGCACAGCACCAATAAGGTAACCTCAGCATTTAGGAGGATGGAAAGGGGAATTAAAAACACAGTCTGTCCCCATGTAGGAGTTTTTGCTTTGGTGTGCAAGTTCTGCTAACAGTGTGGTCTATCTAAATGGAGATATAGAAGTCTAATACCCTATAAGATATGGAAGTCTTTATTACCCTGCTCTGGTTTTACTCCTTTCTTGCAGACCAGGATCAAGGTTACAGGAAAACGAAGACCGCCTAGTCGCATGGCTCGCCGGCTAGCTGCCCAGGAGTCTGAAGAGAGTGAGGAGGTGGATAGTGCTAAACAACCACCATTCTCTCAACCAAAGCAGATGTCAGCAGTAGTGAACATAAAAGAGCCTCTTTCTACTGAAGCAGAGTCCAAGGAAAATGGCTTTCTCTCTGGCTTGTCACTACCACCACATGGCAGTGTTTTATCTTCTAGGACAAACAAACCCTTTCCTGCAGAATCCACAGAGGAAGGGGATGATCTGTTTGAATCAGAAGACCTTTTTGCAAGTAGCTCAACATCCAGATCAGCTGCACAATCAAAGTTCAAGGAGGAAATGCCAGTCAGTGTGGCTAACAAACCCCTCAAGGGCAGGGAGAAAAAGCCTGATATGTCTGTTCTAGGTGATCAGGACAGCAGTGATCTCTTCCAGCCTGTACATCAAAAATCTTCAACAAAAAGCAGCCCTATACCTTTTTTGGAGGAAGAGGAAGACTCTCTCTTCATCTGTCAGAAAACTGGAAAAAATGAGTTGAAATCTGCTGCTCAACAAGCTGTTGACCCTACTACCCAAGATATCTTTGAGGTAATGGTTGAGCCTTCCACCTTGGTCTTTTTGATCCCCAGGGTCTTATGCAGAGCCCCCTACTTAGACACAGGCTTAATGGAGGTTGCTGAGTATGATGAGATGTGCAAGATAGGTAGAGAAGTAAACTGTCCATCATGTTCTGCTACTGATCAAGAGAAACCCTTTCTTTGGTTGTTCACCCCTTTATTAGGAAGAATGGATTAAAAGGTGGAGCCTTAACACAGAGCAAGTCTGTGACTGAATGTGCTGTGACATCATAGCTATGATCATGACCTTTTTCAGAGTAATGAAGTCTTTGGTTCTTATCTGTTAGCTGTCTGTTTAATGCACAGAAGCTCAAATAATACTTTTAAATAAGGAATAAAGTTGGGAGGCTGGGCAGCTGTGTTTGACCTGTGCACAATCCCACACTAAGGCACTTCTGCTAAGTCCTCCATGGGGAGAAGGGGCTTAAACTTCTCAGGTTTGAGAAGCCCAAAGCTGTCAGTCTTCTAGACATCTCAGCTGCTTTGTGCAGGTAATTTGAACATTCTCTTGAAGTGTGTTGATAATCTCTCTCTGCTTTGCTCCAAGGATGATATATTTGCTACTGAGGCGATTAAACCAGTGAACAAAGCAAAAGAGAAAACCCTAGAGACTAATCTCTTTGATGATAACATTGATATTTTTGCGGATCTCACTGTAAAACCAAAAGAAAAGACCAAGAAAAAGGTGGAACAAAAATCCATATTTGATGATGATATGGGTAAGTGTCTAATATCTTGCTGCTAAGACAAAAAATTCCCTTATCCAGCTTTGATTCTTGTCAGCATTCACTCTTTCTAACCTGTTCAAACTGAATCTGACTTATCACTGTATTGCTTGGACTGCTGTTAAGCATTTCAGCCTGGTAGAGGGACCTGGTTGATGTCTATAAATATGTTGGAAAACTTGCCAGAGAATGAAGGTCTTGAGATTTCAAAATCTCAATTGATGAAAAAAAAAAAAAAACAAAAAAACAAAAAAACAACAAAAAAAACCTATTTGTGGGCACAGTATTTGAAATATGTATTGTGAGATTAAAATATTTTTATAATTTTCATTTTTTCATGTAGCCTATAAGAAATGAAAGAATTTCCAAAACAGCTTCCCTTCCAGATATTTCAGCACAAAAAATCAGACTGTATGTTGAAAAAACCAGGGCTGTCTGAAGGTGAGGATGCCCTGCTGGTAGTAGAGTAGTAGAATTGGCACTTGCCTGTGCTTCAGGTTAAGGATTGGATTAAAGCGATCATAATATCTTAGGATATAAGGAGTATATATCCTAAGGATATAAGATCATAATATCTTAGGAGTTCCTTTCTGCTGCAAACAAAACATAAAAACTGGGTGTAGGTTGGGTGGGGGGGACTGCAGGCTGCTTTCCTTTATCCTATCACAGCTTCCAGTCTCTGCTTACTACATTCGTGTTAAGACTTGTAGTGGCAGTATTAGAAAGACTTTCTCAGGTATTTATCTTCCTGGCCTTTTCAGTGACATTATGGCTGATGACACAAACATCTTGATCACCTCTGCCTGAATGGTGACTGAGCTCCTTTGTGCATTAACACTGTGTTCCCTGGCAAAAACTTTCCTATTCCTTTAACCTTGTTATAAAATAGCAGTGATGCCTCCACTGCTTATAATATTCACTGTACCTCCCCTCTGCTGTGAAGATAATCCACATGATGATAGCTTCTTGCTTTGGAGTGATGCCATGAGGGGATTACTCTGTTTTACTGCCTTTCTAAACTGCTCTTGTGCTGAAATGCTGTCCTGGATTACCCCTGTGTAATCCCTATGGTCATCACAGTTGCAGACACATGCTGGATGGAAGAAATAGCAGAAAGAGAAAAGCAAGCACATTAGAGAGGCCACTTCGTGCTTAGCCTCTGCTCAAGGTTAGGATACCTGCTGAAGGCTGAAATACTGTTTTTTCTACTCTGGACTAGTAAATGTCATGGATGGCTATGTCCTTTTCAGGAAGGATAGGCTGTCAAGAAGAGGTGGTGGAGTTGCTCTCTATGTGAGAGAGCAATTAGAATGTA
>JAOEGS010017772.1:0-21035 GCA_025447755.1 Corythornis vintsioides
AAAAGAAAAGAAAAGAAAAGAAAAGAAAAGAAAAGAAAAAAGAAAAGAAAAGAAAAGAAAAGAAAAGAAAAGAAAAGGAGAGAGCATATTTCTGCTAATGGGTGCTGATGTGACACTCTGGCAGACACCTACTGCATAACTGCAGTCACTATGGGTTCTCTGTAGGCACATCAGCATGACAGCCCGTGCAAAAGAAAGTAAACCCCTCAACAGGTAATCCTGAGGCATTCAGTATTTCTGCATGAAAAAGAAGTACACATGAGGCTTGACCACAAAGTTTTCTTGACACACATGGCCTCCCATCTCCAAGATCTGCCCACAAGGACAGACATTTTTCTTCAGAGTGGATGATTTTGCCACTTGGTGGCTTTTCCTTTTTTTTTTTTTTTTTTTCCTTTTCCAGACTTCTAGAGGTCCATATCATTATGATGTCAACAAGATACTAAAGATCTTATAGTAGCAAAGATTTTTTACATGATTGATGATTTTAGGGACCTGGACAGGTTGGATTGATGGGCCAAAGCCAACAGCATGAGGTTCAACAAGTCCAAGCGCCGGGTCCTGCACTTCAGTCACAACAACCCCTTACAATGCTACAATGATGAGTGGCTGAAAAGCTGCCCAGCAGAAAAGGACCTGGAGTTGTTGGTTGACATCCGCCTGAATATGAGCCAGCAGTGTGCCCAGCTGGCCAAGAAGACCAACAGCATCCAGACTTCTATCAGAAATAGTGTGGCCAGCAGGACTAGGGAAGGGATCATCCATCCCCCTGTACTCTGCCCTGCTTTGCACTGGTAAGGCTGCACCTTGAATACTGTGTTCAGTTTTGAGCCCCTCTCTGCAAGAAAGACATTGAAGTGCTGGAATCAAGTCCAAAGAAGGTGAACAAAGATGGTGAAGGGTAAAGAGAACAGGTCTTATGAATAGAAGCTTATGGAACATGGGTTGTTTAGCCTGTAGGCTGAGGGGAGACTTTACCCACCTTTAACAAGGTGCAGGTCTGTCTCTTCTCTCAGATAACAAGTGATAAGACTAAAGGAAATGGTCTCAAGTTGCACCAGGGGACACTTAGGTTTGACATTAGGAAAAATTGCTTTACTGAAAGGGTTGTTAAGCATTGGAATGGATTTCCCAGGGAAGTGGTGGAGTCACTATCCCTGGAGGAATTTAAAAGACATGTAAAGAGGTGTAAACCATGTAGACATGGTTTAGTGGTGGAATTGGCAGTGTTAGGTTAATGGTTGGACTCAATGATCTTAAAGGGCTTTTCCAACTGAAATGAATCTATGTTTCTGTTTTTCTATGATTATTTTATTCCTGTTGCTAATGGACTTAAAATAATTGCTAAGGTTTGACAGAATGGCATTCACAAACTGCTCTGCAGCCAGTGTTAACATCGTGGATACTTCACTTTACTGATCACAGAGAAAACCTAAGTATCTCAGCCTGAAAGACAACACAGGCTTCTGTCACTGTATTGGGTCTGGCTGAAATGGAGTTAATTTTCCCCATAGCAGCTCTCACAGCTGTAAAGGTGCTGTGGCTGCTGCTGGTCAGGGCTCACACAGCACCAAGGCTGATTTTTTTTCAACATTTCCCCTGCAGTGGGATGGTGTGGACAAGATCTTGGGAGGGAACACAACTGGTACAGCCGACCCAAACTGACCAAAGGGATATTCCATACCATATGACATCAGCTGAACTATAAAAGCTAAGTAAAGGAGGAGAAGGTGGGAGCATCAGCCTGTCCTCCAGAGCAACCACTATGTGTTTGGAGCCCTGTTTCCTGGAAAAGAGGACAGACATTGCCTGCTGATGGGAAGTGGAGAATAAATCTTTGCTGTCTTTTGATTCTGCATGCACATCCTTTCTTCACTTTTCATTAAATTGCCTTTGTTTTAGCCTATAAGTTTCATTTTATTTTATTCCACCTGGTACAGCTGAGAGGAGTGGGGAGGGATAGAGTAGCTTGGTGGGCACCTGGTATCCAGCCAAGTTCAAACCACCACAGTCACCCATAGGAAGATAATCAGCATGATGCTATTACAGAGATGACATTTATTAGTTTGAACAGCAGTGATCTTACTCCTAAAAGTATGGATGTTGGCAAGCTTTGTGCGTCATTTTAAGAAACACCTCTTGCCCTCTTCATGCTGGTATTGCTTCAAGCAGCAGAAGACGGTCAGCTAGAGGAAAGTGGCAGTGTGAATTCTGGAGGCTAAAGAATAGACAGTTCACATAACTCCATCACTTTTGGACAAAACTGTGGTCAGTGTCTTTACTACTCCTGTCTTCTGCAGCATCCTGCACAATGTCTCCAAGGTCAAGGACCCTCAAGGCTCCCCACTAGTTTTTGAGGCACAGTGAACTTGAGACAGGTGGCTAGAAAATGTGCTCACCCTGACTGGGGCAAGGTCCAGTAAGTAGGGAGAGAACTTAAGGAAAGCACTAGCTGCATTTGCCCATAGATACTTTCCATTGGTATTTTGACAATCAGGAAACTGAGTATGTTACTCTCCCTGACTTCTCCTCTCCTGAACATGCCTGTGAATACCTGTGAGGATTGTCTAATCAATTTGTTAAATTACTTTCACATAATAAATAAATGAACACCTTTTTATTTAAGCATTTTTAGAACCTTTACAGGTACTCCAAATTCTTATGAGTTTACAGTAACAATTTTAAAAGATGCAGATTTGCTGTGCCAGTAAGTGTTGGTGGTACAGTCACACTGGTGGTTAAGAAGGATTTCTGAAGCGTACCATTTCCTTTTGACCACACACCACCAATGCACTATGTGGGAAGAGAATGAATGGGAAGCAGTACCAATTTCCAGTCTTGGAATAACAGAAAATATTCTACTCTCTCTGCAGACTGCATTGGCTCTTCGATAAGACAGCATGCCGGAGAGGTGCACCAATAAAACATTGGAGGTGGTTATGCTTCAGGAGTGGGAACCCTTGCCTTGGAAACCATGATAGTGACTGGTTATTTAGTTCCTTTCTCTATTCTGCCTTTCTTCTTGCTCTTCCAGTAAGACAGCTGTATCCCAGCTTTTCTAAAGAAAGGTCACTTTACCTTCCTCCTTTTCCATAACTTTCTTGTATTATAGTTATAGGTCTTCCTCACTTCACTGGCTTAAATATTCATCCAACTTCTGTCCAGAGTTGGTGTGTACTTCATGCATCTGTGAACCCCTTTATTGTACTCTGATGATTCTGCTTTGCTTATTGACCCAGTCTAACAGGAGGAAAGTAACTCAAGGAAAAATTAAGAGCATTCTATGACATGGCAAGGCTACAGACATCTTCTTTTATTCCAGCATTTTGGCCTATATGTCATTCTGACACATAGGTTCCTAGCTCATAGGCACATTATGGAAATTTCTTAGTACTAGTTTCTTAACTAACTGGAAAATGAACTGAAGAGTCATTCTAAGATGTTACTAAGGAGACATTACTGGTAAAAGACAAGCAACTTTCTCAAATGTAAAAAATTCCACCTGTCACTGGATGAGCCACTGGGTGAATAGCATACCATGGTAGAGAGAGGTCTGGTGAGCTACGGGAAGTTTGTTCTGGACAGGAAGCCTAGTGAGTGTTGATATTTTAGGTTTAAAATACCAAAGTCAAATACTAGCATCCTGAGTAGGGGAGGGGGAGAATTTAAGTAGTCATTAGAATGAGATTAAGGTAAAGTTTTGCAGACACTGTCAGAATTTATTATCTTCTCTCCCAGGATGTGAGGTTGTGAATTAAAAACCTCAAGGAAGCCAAATTTCAAATCCTTGGATGGATTTTTTTTTACTATGTGCAAACATTAGCGATCTGCAGCCTGGAGTTGGAGACAATGTGTTAGGGCTATGCTGCTATACTGGTGTGACCGTTACAGGAAGCACTTTCTGGAGAAATAAGGCACTGTAGTAACTAAACCAAAAGTCCCAGTTTTCTTTAAAATAAAACAGAAAAAAAAATCTTTATGTCAAAAGTTGATATCTGAAGCAGTCAAAAGGAACCTTCAAGATCACCATAGTTATGACTGTACAGGTGCACAGCAAGAGTTATTCCTGCCATGTTTTGCTGCAATTGCAAATCTTCACTGGATTTATAATGGCACAGCCTGATATCACAGCAGGCTTTCTCATATCCACTCTGAACATGCCTTAACGTCAATATTGATTTTCCGTGCACCTACCAAAATTAAACTGTAAACCATGATCACATCAGGGGATAACCGAATTTTTTTATGAGCCTGGTGCTGTTAAAAGCTGGTTAACCTCAGCAGCAAGTCCAAGGAGAGACAAGCATGTAAAACTAAAATGAGATGCATTGACAGGAGGGTTACATGTGTATAAACTACAAGTAACCACAGGTAGTTTTTGTTACACAGAAGTAACCCACAAGAAGGAAAAAGAATGGAATAGCTCAGGCCCAGGGAACCGCATTACAACAATGAGGAGATACCAAAACCTGGCATGACAATTTTGGACTTCAGCAGCAGCAGCTCCACACAGTGAGTCTCTCAGAGATAATTTTAAAATGAAACGCATATCCTGTCTGCACCAGCAGCTAGACGAGCAATCCTGGTTCTCAAAGGTATATAAGTTCAGAGTGAAAAAAAAAAATTATTTCAAAGTATTTAAGCTAAAATCTAAGTCCTGATTCATACCTTAAACATACAGTCAATTTTCTGAAAGTCTGGGTTAAGACTTCTGGCATGTCAGTAGTTTTTACTAGACAGAGGAAATCTGAGTTCTAAAGGCAACATTTTCAGAATGCTTTGAACATATGGAAAGCAAAGTTATAATGGAACTTTTCTGTAGCTTCATAATACCCTGTAGTTCTTTGAATACTCTAAATATAGAGAGACATGCACTCAAGTTAATAGGTTAATAAGGTTATAAGGTTAATAAGGTAATAAGGCTATTAATCTTCCTGTTAACCAGCTGAACTGTTTAATGAAGTAATATATTTTGCAGTACAGTAGGCATTAACACAAGCAAGTGATGGAGTAAGACTCAGCTTTTGAGTAGAGGAAGTATAGAAAATGGAAGAGGTGATGGCCCACAGTACCAGATCAGTCTAGGCCAAGAGCAGCTCGGTCTGACTAGGGTGGCCAAAGGCAAGCTTTATCATAAGAATGGTACTGATAACTTCGGGAAAATCAAAGCAAAGCAAGTTCCACGTCTTTCTTTATCCTCCCATCGACCACACTAATCATCTGTATCATTAAGCCTTCTTGCCTTTCTTCTTCTTACTGAGCCAAAGAAAGGAAAATATGTTTGAAGTAGGAGAAGCTGAAACAGCAGGAAGGTGTGTAAATGGCATGGGGCAAGCTCTATCAGACTTTACAGTGTGTGAAAGAAAATAATATATGAGCCTCTCTGAAGAAGGTGTCAAAATTAATTTACAGACATTTAAGTAGAAATGCTACCCATTTTTTTTTTCAGTAAATAATGTATTTTACATAAATGTATAGATTAATGCTCTCTGTATAGAACTGAAAGAAGCATAGGTTGATAGATTAGAGGAAAAAACATAATCAAGCAGTACTTTCCCATTACAAAGTGGTGTGTTTTCTTCTGCACTAGTGAAAGGGATTTGTTTTTTCTCTAATGGATTTACTTTCCCTCTCTTAACCACATCCTTTTGTGTTTTCTGTGAAGTTCTGACAGATAAAGTTTTCTGAGAAAGCACAGGCTTCTTTGTTTCTGGCATGCACTGCGCCTACATTTCTCATTACCCCAATTCAGGAATATGATTTGTTTAAATGTCTTTTTTTTTTTCATTACTACTCCATTTCTAAGGCTAGGCTGTGATAGTGGAATGGACAACAACAGAATTTAGGCTTGACCTGCACCAGCAAAGCTGCAGTACATCTTATCACCTCTCCCTAAAGGTAGGTTGAAGACTAAAGCCAGGTCACACTATCAGGACCCAGTATCATCAATAGGCCAGCACTGTCCACACAGAGAAGTCTACCCTAGAAAAATTGCAGTCCAGACCTGGCTGGTTTCAAGCCCATTGCCCACCAGACACCCTGGGGCAGGTTGTTGACCACACATCATGATACAGAGGAGTGGCCACCGTTTTTTATCCTAAGGTAGACAGGAGCAATAAATGACATGGGAAGGTCCCACAGCAGCAGAGGCTCACTTCTCTGCTGCCTCCTCTCACCCCACAGCTTCCACCCCACAGCAGGTAGACAGAGGTGCCATGGCCAGAGGGAAGGTGACCACAGAACAACATGTCAGGGCAGATGTTCAGCTCTTACAGCTTCATCTCCTTCCCCTGTTTGGAGCACTTGCTCAGCATCTTTTCTTTTTCTTTCCTTCTTTCTTTCCTTTTTTTTTTTTTTTTTTTTTTTCCATGTTTTAATTTCATTGTATTTCCTACTCCGTGGGATAGATCTACAGTCAAAAATAATGTTGCCAAGCTGAGGGAATTGGTACATGCTGCCTTAAGTCTGCAGCAACAGCTTTAGATTTAAATAGACTGAGACCTGGCTGCAAGGTGCTCCTGGAGGGCTAGCAGCCTCTCCACACGAACCGGCAATGCCGGCTGAGAGTGCAGGGATGAGCTGCACTTCGATGTCCCTGTGCTCATGTCCGTGGGGTGTTTCACCCCCATCTATGTGAAGCTTTCCAGCCACCTCCAGCTCCCTACTTACCCCCAGGCCAGGCTGTCGCCTGCAATGACTGGCAATGCAAAATAGAAACAACTCTGCAGTTACTAGAAATCTGTCATCAGTAAAGCTGTGGTGGCCTGGTGGCAGCACGTGTGCGTGTGTAGCCTCTGCTCCAAGTATAACACATGTGAAACATCCAATTGTGGCAACAGCTAGCTCAGGGAGGCGTTATTTGGGATAGCTCCACTGTCCTGCACACACAAGAACTATACAGTTCTTTCATCAGATGTTGACCACCAGTGAATTTTCCAGGATAAAACTGATACATGATTTCTCTCCCCTCATCCTTCACCCAACCCCAAAATAATCACTACAGAAAACTGTCACCACCCCTAAGTAAACAAGAAACTTGAAGCTTGGCAAGCCAAGTCAAGACTTCCTATTTGGTTGACAGTGGCATGGGGCAGGGAGGCAAGCAGGAACCACCAATCCCCCATTTTGTCGCCGTGCACAATAGAGATGTCTCCTGTAACTGTGTGAGATGTAAGACAGTCCCCAAAACAGCTCCACTGAAGCCTACAGTCTTCAGTGGTCTTCAGAGAGGGACTATCTACCTAGTACTTGGAGTGCAAAATAAGCACTAACTCCTGAAAAGCCTCGGCGCTGAGCTGCCGTCTATTTGTTCCTTCTGATTGACTCCTTCTGTCTCTTTCAGCCTCTCAGCCCTTATTCCTTCAGCTAACTTTATTTGTTTTACAGCAGGCACCGATTATTTTGGTCTCCCGGGAGATGAGGACCTGTCTCTCCCCTGCGGCCGTGGTGGGGCAGGGGCGGCCTGTGTGGAGGGAGGCACCGAGGGCGGGCTCTCCCGGCAGCATCTTTCGCACTGTGCTGTCCTGTCTCTCTCTGCTTCCACTTGGCACCCTAGCTGCAGAGCAGTTTGGCTTCTCGCTCCTTTCTCTTTCAAAGGCTGCCTGCTCACTGAAAGTCACTTTCTTCACTTGCTAGCTTCGTTTCCTGACTCCAGGTCAGTTTCTTCCCCACAGCTCCAATCCCCAAATAGAGGACCTCCAAAAATGGTTCGGTTTCTCCCTGTTTCACCAAGCGTATGCACATTTCCTTGACTCTTTTGTTGTTATTCCGAGCACAGCACAACCAGTTATTGCACAGTCCTAAGAAAGCAATACTTTCAGTCTGACACCAATTGCTTATGTACGATGAAGAAGAAAGCAGTGAACATTAATATATAATTGGGATACAGGAGACATGTGTTGGCCATTTCCTCTCTGACATCACCGTGTTACTTTTACGGCATACTTCAGCCCCGCTTACGAGGGTCCCGAAGGATATATTCTCTTTAGGGGACAATGACAAAGAACAGGTAGAGCTACAGCTACCCTTTCTTTGAAGAGCCGACTGATTATTTTTCTATCCCTTGCAGATGGACGCACAAACCACGGGAACAAGAAGGAAATGTACACCCTCTTAGGTTTTACCAGCTGTAAAAAACAAACAAACAAACAAACACAAACAAACCCCAAAACAACACCAACAAAATACCAACAAACCACTCTCCTCTAGCGGCTTTAGCCGCGTTAGTTAAGTTTTCCACTCGCAACAGCAGCTGCAAATCTGCCTGACAGATCGACTGGTATTTTTCGCTAAAATTCATGTATTTAAGCCCGAAATGATGAGTGCGATGAATCTTCTCCCGACGCAGACATGCCCCCGAAAAAGAGCCAACTTAAACAAACAGCGAACAGGCTCGGTCCGTCGCCACGAACCACGAGCAGAGACGGAGCATCGGCAGCAGCAGAACGGTTCTCCTGTCTCCTCCGTACGCTGCCTTCTTCCTTTCTCTCTTTCCAAACTTCTGGGCGCTCTCTCTGACTTGTAGTTATAGACCTGGAGCCCATGGCTGTTTTCCTTGTGCCTCCTTTGGCTTGGGCTTAAGTCACTGGCAGGAAAATTAAAAAGGAGGTAGGCGAGTGGGCAGACAAACAGGACGACAGGAGGGGAACAGAGCCGGGAGTTCCGCGTACGGGATCCGAAGCGGGGCTGGGGCGGGCAGCCGGAGGTGCGGGACCCACCCCACTCCTGATGGGCGAGGGAGAGAGAGGTAACGGGTTCGGCCCCGGCTCTCTAGGTGGGAAGAGTAAAGCCTCCTGCCTTCAGAGAAGGAGGAGGTCGGCACTGCCGCTGCATCCCGGTGGGGGGTCGCGGAGGGGACGGGTTGGGGCAGTGCTTGAGTTTGTGTCTGAGGTGGGGAACGACAGGGTGTTTGCCAAAACCTATGCTTTAGGACCAGGTGAAAATAAAGTGCGTGCGAGGGGGACACGGGCTGCCGCCTGCCCCTGCCGGGGAGGTCGGGATGCCGCGGGCAGCAGCCTGGGGCCCAGTCTATACCAAGGGTCGGCGCCGGTCGCAGGGGCCTGCTGTGTAGCGGCGGGGGTTCTCGAGGGCGGTAGCAGGGACTGCGACGGCCGGAGCCGCCGGAGGGAGGCCCGGCAGGGGAGCGAGCCCCGGGCATCGCGGCTCTCAGCGACAGCGTGAGCGTGCGCGGGACTACAAGGACACCACTCAGCTGTGCCGCAGTCCTTGCTTGCTTCTCCTACCACATCTCTATTGTGCTTTAAACAATCAACCTCCCCCCCTCAAACAAAATAAAACATGCAGCTCACAAGAACAAGGAAGCAATAGCTATCTGGAAACGCGTTTACTGGAAAAGGGGAGAGCCTTCCCTGCCTGCAGAAAAAAAGTGATTAAGATATTAAAAACGTGGCGTTTTGCTGTTGTTTTGCTTTTTGTTCTTATTTTCCCCCTATGGTCTGCAAGTAAAGAAGATCTCTTTTACCGCAGCGTGGATGGGTGAAAGTCTCTAACCAAATGCCTCAATAACGTGAACAGTGTAATTATCATGCGGTTAAGCATTTCCTTATTTACATGCATCACATTTAGCCCCTAATCTTAGGAATGGATATCAAATCAGTTTATGGCATCTTTGGAGATGCCGTCCCACAGGTAAGTAAAAAATGTAAAGCTGTGGAAATAACTTATTTTTGGGCTGAACAGAATTTCGGGTTTGGCTCCGAGTGGCAGACCCGCTGGAGCAGCAGGATTACATTTGGCTACACAGTTTGGCACTGTTATGACGTTGTTCGAACGCATTCTGATATGCCGTGAGGAAGGTATAAAATTAGATTAAAGCTCCCAACAACCCATCAAATTCCGTTAAGACACCCGGCTCTGGACTCCCGCTTATTTAAATCACTGACACTTTAAAACAAAGTCCTTTCACCCTTCACCTTTCCGGGCAGGTTTTTCTGTTTGATTACATTAATAATTTAATATTTATTTCCTACTGGCCCTACCAAATGGGTAAATCAACCCTCTTCCTACACGGGTGGAGGCTGTTATTTTTAGTTTGTTCGCTGGAACCAAATGTTCCAACACTCCCTGTTTTGAATCTCACTGCGGTTTGACTATACTTTGATATTTAAGACCGTCGGTTTTCCTTGTCAAACTACCTGTTACAGGAAATGGCCCCCTTAGTGACTTGGCAAGTAACTCTCAACAAAGTAGACAGGACTATTTGCCTAAGTAAAGAAACGTTTCTAAAATGTTGCAGGAAAATACCTGAAATATAAACTGGTAAATCTACTGTAGTTGCTACCCTTATGATGATCCTAACGATGTGATTAGCTATTAAATAAGTAAGAACTGATCAAAATATTGCCGTGCCTTCTTGTCCTTTCGATAAATATGCTTTGTCGGCATTTGCTGAACAGATTTGGGGAGTTCCATATGCTCTTTATAAACAGCAGTGAAAACGCTGGTCCTATTCATTTAAATAGCCCCTCTCTCCCCCTTCTCAGATGCAATTCTGTAGCTACTGTTTCAGTAAGAGTACTTTAAAGTGCGTTTATATATTCTTCTCTTCACCCCCGCCCCCACCCCCCCCGCCTCCACCCCCACCCCCCGCCCCCGCCGCTGTGTTGCTGTGTTGTCCGAGAGCTTCCAGCTGACACGAATACGGTGTCCTTTTTAAAAAAAGCGTCTCCGTGTTTCTTACAGGCTGTCCAACATAAATGCAAACAGCGCTATGAAGGGACACAACAAAGTAGGTGGGAAGCTAAAGGAAGAAAACAACTTCTGTCAAGTGATGCCTCCTAAAGACCGAATTACACTAATTCAAAATGACGCCCTTGAGATTATAATGCCATATGCATTTATATGTACTCATAGGTATAGTCTGAGATGTAGAGATGATAACGGGAGTTTTAAACTTCATGGCTGTAGATTTGGAAAGTTTTTACTCCACTTTCTCCTGGGTACCCACACACATGAGCCAAAATACTGCATTGAATTAAGTGCCTGATCGCTGTGATCTTCACAGGATTTTCTCTTACGGGAAGAGTATCCTCATGTACGATTCCCTCTGTGGCCAGGGGCCAGCGACTGACCGAAGTCAATTGACTTCTTCGCACAGAGAGGTTGAAATACGTGAAATGGGAGAGTCGCGAAGTAATAAAAGTCCGAGATTTTCCGTTCCAAATCATTAAATCTCAATTAAATTCGTAACAGAATACGATCACTACGCACGACGGAAGGAGGCAAAATCCTGCCTTGTATAGTGATTATTGTTATGACAAGGAGCAATAACTGCTTTGTTGTAAAAATAGTGTTATTTAGGAAGAAACTGAGTGAACAGCATCCAGAGAAATATTCTCTGCGACTAAAAAGCCTGCCTTCGTGATGCTTTGTGTGCGTCCAACCTCACCTTTTTTAATTGTCGTTTGTTTGTTTGTTTGTTTTTATTTTAATTAAGCACCGTGTTTCCACTTACCCTAACAACGCTCCAAAATTACATAGAGAAATAAAAGAAAGGCTATTTTTTTTTTTCCCAGTAAGTGCGCATCAATAAAATCAGTATTTGCTGTGCAGTAACATTATTATTTCGACCCCACATTAGTATCCAATTCCTCTATATTTGTAGTGCATCTTAGTTTTTTTGGTGATTTGGGTTTTTTTGTGGGTTTTTTTTGTTTGTTTGTTTGGGGGGTTTTGTTTTTGCTTTTGTTGTGTTGTTGGTTTGGGGTTTTTTTTGTGTGTGTGTGTGTGTTGGGGTTTTTTTCCTGGTTCTTAAAGAAATGTAAAAGACCCTTTTAGACAGGTAAGGAAAACCTGTAAAACCAGAGTGCAATACTAACATCGTTCCTCGAGTTAGGTGCTTTTTCTTTTCACCTCTATTTATCTTTCTGTTAACAACGTCCATCCGGACCCGTGTATTTAAGACAAGCGGGCTACTTGGTTCTATGCGAGCAGAGGCACGTGTACGACAGCGGACGTCGGGAGCGCGGGGCAGCCTCGCTCTCCTCCGCTCTCCTCCGCTCCCACTCGCCAGCACCACTCGCACAGAAGCACTGGCACGGACCGCGGACTGCAGCCCAAGGCAGCGATCGTCAAAAAGTGGCAAAAACACAAGCAGTGAGCACTAGAGCATTCTTCGCAAATGCGTTCCCAGCCTCACACAATAATACAGCCTCCACAAAGAGACTAAAAATGAATCAAGAAGCCCACAGACACAGCGCAAACCGTAGTTCAGGGGTGGCGGGGAGCGGCGGGACGTGAGGCTTTTGTTTGCCACGAGTGCGCACAGGAGGCTTCATTTTGTTGACGGATTATCAGGGTGAATAAATCCGGGTTGTGCCAAGCCGATGGACACCCCCCCACACCGCACGCCCCCGCGTACACCTTTGCTCGCACGCATAACATCTGCCTCGAAACTGAGGGGAAACCTTCCCGACACCTCACCGACCACCTCCCGCAGAGTTTAGGCCGGCGGCATTTCTGCGGTTACCGCTGCCGACCTGCCTCGTTGCCCCCCGCACCTGTCCGCGCGATGCCCTTCGCTTCCCGGCCGTGCCCGGGCAACGCGGGTCGGCGCTCCTCACAGCGGCTCTCGCCGAGCAGCGGCGCCGGCCTTCCCTGACCTTCACCGGCAGCTTCGTGTCTTTTACTCATTTATTCTTAAACGCAGACGGATTTAAAGAAAACCGCCGAGAGAGCCGGTGGAAGAGCGTCAGCGATGCTTCAGCGCTGCGGGGAGTTCCTCAGCTGGGGAGGGGGCGCCGGCTGCCCCTCCAGGGTACTCACGGCACCGCTCCTCGCCACCACCCCAAAGCCCAGCCACCGCCTTCCCCCGACCCGTGCCCTACGTGTGGCGGCCGATTACTTTTAGGACGCCCGAGGCTTCCCGCCCCCTTCGGAGGAAAAGCCACCTGACTTGATCAGAGCCTCCCCTCACCACCGGGCACAGGCGGGGAGTGCTCTGGCTCCTGTGGCAGGGCACAACTTCCCGGGTACACCGCCGACGCCTCCGGCCGGCACGGGCGGCGGAGCAGCGGAGGCCCCAACCTCGGCCCCTGCACCGCCCCCGCCTGGCTACCGCGGGAGGTGCCGGGATGGCGAAGCCGCGAGCGCAGCACATTCGCGGCCCCGCCCCCGCGCGGCCCCTCGCTCAGCCCGCGCTCTTCCTCGGCCCCGCCCGCGCGCGGGATAGGGTACGGGTTACCGGCCGTAAGAGTTAGCCCCGGCAGCTCGGGTGGCTCTCGGCCTTCCGCCTGTGGGGCCGCCCTGCCTGCCCGCCCTCCGCTCCCGCGGATCCAGCTTCATGGATGTGCGGCCAAGGTTCCCCCGGGCCACAGCACCTATCCAAGGGAGCGTCGTGGTGACTCGGTGCCGGGTGCTGACTGCAGGAGCATCATAGAATCACAGAATGGCCTAGGTTGGAAGGGACCTTAGAGATCATCTAATCCAACCCTCCTGTCAAGAGCAGGGACACCTCTCAATTAGACCAGGCTACTCAAGGCTCTGTCTGGCCTTGAACACCTCCAAGGAGGGGGCAGCCACAACGTTTCTGGGATGGGTATGTCTCCGTTCTGCCCCTTCAACCCCATGTCGGCCTGACTTTCCAGTAGGGTCCTCTCCATCACCAGGGTAGGACCAGGGCATCCATCTGCACCTTCAACCTGCTCCACACGTGGGCCAATGGTGACAACCAGCTGGCCACATTCCTACCATCATCATCTCCCTGTGCTGTCCATCAGATGCTGCCTCATCTGATCGGGCCTGAGAGACCCACCCTCTGCCCAAAAGCTTCCAGAGGTCATGTCCACCTTCAGATCACAGTACACAAGGGAACTGCAAACACCTTGTCTACATGCACACAAACCCTTTGGAGGTGAAAAGACCATTAGGCTCACATTGTATAAGGGAAGCAAAAGTGAAAAAAACTAAGTTTACCGACTTTTTAAAAAAATTATTATTTTTGTACTTTACATCTCCTAATTACTACACAAAAATGCTTAAGGACACATCTATATTAAAGCTCCAGAATTCACCTTAGTTCTCAATTTTCTCAAGTGTGGTGTGTGCTTAAAACTATTCCCTAGTATCACTGTATGCTGCTTCCTCATGAAGCAAACTGAAAAAATAACACTCCATGGAATCTTCCTGGTAGATTTACCAGCAAGCTTGATGTCTGCAGAGATGCTTATTCACAGCTTTTCCACGGACCTGTCAGCTTTTTGCACTCTAAGCTTTGCACCAAGTACTCCTGAACACTCTCTTATCATAAAGATCATAGTTTGCTTACTTGACTGACTTACTAGTCCCCTGCCCAGCCCTACCCCTGACTTCTTAACAAGCTCAAATCTAACATTAGCTGGCTGTTTATAAGTTACCACTCTTACTATCTGCATCATGCATGCAACCAAATCTTCAAGGGCAGCAGAGCTGCCAGTGCCATCCTGCTTTACAAAACAGAGGAGCTAACACCAGGAAGCCATTACATCCTCGAGAGCAGAATGTGCAACTTCTGATCTCCACTTTGCTTTAAGCAGATGGAGCCAAAAATGGAGAACATCGGTTCCCACCATAGTCATGAAATAAAATACAGTTCTCCACTTAATACAGAAGAGCAGAAATTTAGAGTTTATTTATTTATTTATTTTAGTGTATATAAAATAAACCAAATTTTATTGGCAAATAAAGAGACATCTTCAAGAATAAAAGAAAATGAGACCTAACAATGAAGGATGGAGCATCTAAATTTGTTCTGTCTTGAAAGGAAGGTTGAGGGGAAATCTGATAGAGTTCGAGAAGAGCTTTAATGTCGATTAGAAGAGGACATGACATTTTTTCCTTTGCATTTGAATATGTCCCTCACTAACATTTCCTGGCAGAGCAGCTGTCTGGGAATTTGCCCCGCGCCTCTGGGAACTGAAGCCCATGTAGCATATTCAGAAATGACTGGTGGGGCAAAGGTGGCTCTTAGGATGCCTGCTGTTAGAGAAGACAAATTAGATTTTTGTGTAACTTATCAGCACCGGGGACCACTCCATGTTGTAGTAGTCTTCCTAGTGCTACTTTTGGCCACTGTATACCTTATATTTTTTGCTGATTTCCTTCCCTTTGCTACCCACACATGAGTTAATGCCTCTAGTCCACTTATGACTGACAGATACTGAAGAAGCAATATCAAGTGTGAATGAAGATCTCTCCCAGGGACCAGGTCAAGCCTAGCGACTACATAGTCTGTCACCTTTCAAGAGAACAAATTCCTCAGACCAGAGAATAGCAGCAGAGAGGGCAATGAGTGGAGGAAGGTTTTGAAAGGGTTACTCAAGTCCTAGACCTATGCGCAAGGCTCCACTCAGTCTAGTAATGGGGGGATGTTCAGTGCATATTTCTGGGCTTAACTCACAATATTTTAACATTACCCCTGGGATGAAATATACCCTCTTTTATGAGCTCAGGAGTGGTAAAATAAGAACTTTGGTGAAGTATGCAGAGGTCATCCTAATTCATGAACAGAAATGTGTTCCTTCCAAAAATGATTTACCATGTTTTGTTACCGTATTTTTGGACTGCCATTATTTTCTGTACTTAATCTTTTATGGGGCTTTTATTATTTTGTTAAATGGAGTTCATATATAGGGAACTTTCTCCTTCTCCCTTCTCTGGTCAAGGCCCTAATACGAAAAGTGAAGTTTCTTTTTTTTTTTTTTATATTGGACTTTGTTATTAGTCTCTCGGAAATCTTTTTAGATTCTGAAGGAAAAGAACCTCTCACACCATGGCCACCAGGTATCAAAGGAAAGGCAAACAGAAATGTTGCTTGTTTTTGTGCTTATGGGACTCCTTGTGAAGCCTGTTTTGAGAAAATCACATGGTAACTCTGAAGACCATACTGACACTATATCCTCACCAGTTGGGGGGTTCTTGATTTAATTTCTTCAGATCCTCTTCACATCCACACCCAAGGACTCTGGCTTATGAGTAAACTGATGTGATGGTATTCCCTTCAAGACTGTTTATCTTTGAACACCAAATGAGTTTCATTACCTCAATCATCACCCCCAGCAGAACAGACAGTAAGGCTACCTACAGTCTTCCCTAAAATCTGATGATGCTAATCAAATCAGTGAATTACTCACGCCTGAAAGTCAGAGATGCAGAATTCATGGAGGACTTGGAGCGATGAACCCCACCATACCTTCACAAAAATATATACCAGTGGTATAGTTAGCCTGTAAGTAAATTTTAAGAGCAAGGAACCACAGCAAGTTCTGCTGATGGTGAGACGAGTCTGTGCTCACCACAGGCTTTCTAAGTTGACCCTTCAGAGTAAAGAAGGTATCTTTGTTATTAAAAAATTCCCTGTACCATTCCTGAAAAGGCAGACAGAATTAGAAGGCAGTGGGTCCTTTATTTCTTAGGCAAGCTCTGCTGAACAGCTGATACTGAGCAGGATGGGATCATTCAAACATCTGTCTTCATAGCAGAGTTGGAATCTTCTGAGATGATTTCCCATAATTGCAGTTCTAAAGAAAAATGAACTGGCTGATTCTAGGGCAAGCTTGAATTAAAACCAAAAAATGTTTTATTTCTATGACTGTTCAAGATTTTTTGCTAAAAAAGAAAGCCTATACTATCAAGTATTTCTGCTATTTCACCCTATCTATGAGGTATGTAAGTATTAAGAGGGCTACTTTTTTTTTTTTTTTTTTCAGTATAAAGATATAAAAATGGATATGTCACCCTCTTCTTTAAGGAAGTGAGCAATGAATACAGGCTAAGGATATATTCATGGCAGTCTGCTGTCATTTCACACAATTCCTGAAATGTCCATAAAATGTAAAGTAGGGGCCAATAAAAGCAATTTTCTGAGTCCTATTATCTGCCAAGTGAAATCACAATATATGACTAGCTGGGAATCTGTAAGATTTCACACATAATTCTACCAGACTTAAAATCTAATTTGCCATCAGAATACAACCTCTAATTGCAAGCAGAAGTTGCTTATTATATCTTCTATGTGACTCTGACTCACACATTGACCAAACTGTAAGGAAAGAATTTCCACTTGCATAAAGATGATTATCCCGCTTGGATGTTCTGTACCTAAGAATTCTTCATGATTTACTAATAAGAAACAGAGTAAGAGAGGAAATTATCTTCATCTGTTTCTCTCACCCATAAAGCCCAAAATAGACAAAGTGTCAGAGCAATTGCATACCCTTGCACCTTCTTTACTTAACTCCTCTTGCACAGTCCTCAGCCAACCAGCTGTTAAGGGAAAAAAAAAAAAAAAAGTGTGGGAAGAGGAATTTTTGTATCTTAGCTATCAGTGAGAGGCTTGAAGTAAATACAGGAGGAAAACACAGAAAAAGAGTAGAATTAGGAGTCAGAAGAGTAAAGGGAAAAAAAGAGGAAAAGGGCGCCTACTGAGACTTCTCTCTCCAGACACTCATGATCAAAGCCCACCACTGCCATTAGGCAATCAATCTGCAGTTGCATACATAAAACTTTGGCAGTGTATAGTCTCCACTGCTTTCAACAGAGGCTTTAGACATCTGAAACTGGGCACTATCCCAAAATTTAGATCCAGTTGCACTATACATTCCAGAAAAGACAGCACCAAATCAGAGGCCCTGTTTTACCCATGTTACTTTCAAGTTGCAGTGTTTGAGAAGTTATGCTCCAACCTGCACGTTTAACCTCTTGGGTTGGCTATGTTCGTGTCCTTCAGCTTCATCAAATGGCACACACTGCAATTACTGCCTAAATGCATTGTTGTTTTAGGAGAGATTACTGAAAATATATGCCTCTCCTTCCTGACTAATTAATTTCAGAATCATTCAATCACCTACAGAACTCTTTATTTTGTAAATAGAAAGTACACTGGCATAACGTTTTCTAAATATAATCCAGCTGTCATAAAATGAGTGACCCTGAATCTTCTTATTTGTACTGCTTTTCAGTTTTTAAATCTCCATGTCTCTTGTGTTGGGATATTCTCCTGCTCTCGATTCAAAATCAGTCCTAGCAGCCAAGTAAACTTTTAGCAGCTTCCTATTCTCATTCACTCCACAGTCAGGTTTTCCAAGCAGCTGCACTGGATTTCTATGCAAAGAGAAGAATTCAAAGGAATTCTGCAGCCACAACTGAAGCACAGAAGACAGCCTCAATTACTTAATCCTAATCTATTTACCTCTATCTCTAAATGCTTGTCTTCATCTGATTAAACACCTCTTTAGAGATAATCTCAGTGTATCTGAAAAATACAGAGGCTGTTCTATATTAACTAAATATTACAATTCTAGAATACTCAATTTCTTAATATTCTAGCTATCTTTCATTCCATTATCAGAAAAATATGTGCAGTGGCTATAGATTTACAAGACATTTGCTGAACTCTTCTACATCCACAGAAATGTCGTGTGGTATGTGCAGCCTCCCACTGAATTCTGCAGGAGAGATTCTTCTACACAAAAAAGTCAGAGACCAAACACCTCTTAAAAGTATACACTTAGATGTATCTTGAGATCTAGATCATGCCCATGAAAATAATCTGTGTATTTAAAAGACACTCACTCCCTCTTGGATAACCTCATGGTTGCTTTTGTTAAACCCTTGGCAGCTTAAAAAGCATCTTAAAAGGCCCAGTGTCTGGGCCTTCTTCCTTTCTCTGTCCTTCTCTCTTTCCTGTACAAGGGCCTCCTGTCTTCAATCAACTCCCATTCTCCTTCTCAAATGACATTCTATCCACAGTTCTCTGTGCACCCACACAAGACCCACACCATGCTTCTAAAGGCCAGGAATAGTGCCTTAGTCTCTCTGACTGATTGATGGAATCCATGGAGAATACCCCACCTTGGTCAAAGGGGTTCATAAACCCATGGACATTAAGATACCTGCTGATCTGCTTTTTACTTTCACTGTAATTTAAAACAAGAATTGTGTGAATTGTCCTTGACTATACTATCTTTTTTCTTGTTGCAAAGCTGAAGCCCAAGATTACAGGGCAAGTCCAGGCACACAGAGAGATGTACCTTACACAAAGTCCTATATTTTAAGATAATTAAAACCTGCAGAAAATACTGTTTTAACAGATCTACGAGGCAAGTCTTTGGTTCAGGCAGTGCTGCCTATTATAATAAACACTTAGCCTTACTTTGACTAGTGTATCTATAGAGCTTCAAGCAGCATTTCCTTTCCTAAACCCTTGGTCTCCTCTGACAAGGCAAGATATCACACAAGTACCTTCAGTGCATATCCAAGACTAGAACACTGCCCAGGATGTGGATACTTGCCCATATAGGGTGAATAAAGACATACTGCTTCAGTTTATGCCTGAGCCTGCACCTGAGGCATGCAGACATCTGTTACAAACAAGACAAGCTCTGAAATGTTAAGAAGTTTCAGTTTTACTGCAATCAATAATTGAGAACAGTTCTTTAAGGTTACACAGGGTGTTTCTGTTTCCATCAAGTCAACAGCAAAATTCTCATTAACTTCAGCATTCAATGGAAATATTAACTTACCAACTATCAGGGGAAGCAGATATGGTAAAACTCAGGGAATTGTAAATGCCTACCCAGAAAAGCTTCATCCAAATGTCCCAAGATGATGGAAATTCAGATATGAATCCAACCTCTGCAGTTCAGGAAAAGCTGTATTCATAACCCTTAAAAAAATAAAAGCAGCTTTTCTGCAGCTTTGATTTTATATAAGGAAAGCTTAGTCCTTAAGACACTGACATTTTTCCACTTTCCCAGACAAACTATCAGATCACAGCTGGCTTTCAGTCAAAATCTATCCTGGGCAAGCTGGCATTTGGAAGGAAATAAGATAATTGCTATATTAGTTCATATAGATAATTAAACAATTTAGTTAATTTACAGTTTCTAATTATATGCTGCTATATGTTATTTTTCTGTATCTCTGAGTCTCATGAGTAAAATCAGAACTGAAATGACTGTAAAGCTTACAAAGGTTTGCCACGATCCAACTAAATGTTGCCATCTACTGTTAGAATAATAATAAAAAAACCATAAATGGATGAAACTAGCACTGTAATTGTGGAAGAACTCAGTAGATATTTGTGTCCCATTTTACTGATGCACAAGGGATTTCTATTTGAATGCACAGGCAATAATATGTCAGATGGAAAATAGAGATCATTGTTTGCAAGATCTCATTATGATTACTTTTCAGTTTCTAGAAATGTTATAATAGCTTCCAGATTCATCATTTGTGGTATTCAGTACATTGAGAGAAAATAGGTTTCATTTAAAAGCTTGTTCTAAACATTCCTCTTTTATGATTTTTTGGACTGTGCACATAGAAAAGCATTAATAATGTAGCAGGTTTCTACACTTTCCTTCTCCACTCTAAAAAGTTAGAAATACTTCCTTCCCTTTACTGACAAGTATATAAGGTGTAGCTTCACATTAAGATC
Source organism: Corythornis vintsioides (assembly GCA_025447755.1). Taxonomy (NCBI): domain Eukaryota; kingdom Metazoa; phylum Chordata; class Aves; order Coraciiformes; family Alcedinidae; genus Corythornis; species Corythornis vintsioides. Next base: position 20,435 of record JAOEGS010017772.1, read on the forward strand.
AGCCACAGTTATCTGGGTAAGGACATAAAGATCTATCAGTTGCAGATTGCTTCTTTTCTGAGCTGACAACAGAAAACTACTGTCAGTCTTTTACTTTATGTACAACAGAAACAGGATTTAAAAAGTGTTAAAAAAGTCTCAAGGAGACTAACCCTAAATCTCTAAAAATGAAGGCAATGTATGTTTCCATGGGATTTCTAAATTCCTGCTGTGTGTTCAATAGCTGTCACATGGCACGCACTTCTCCATGGCCCATATTTGCTCTTTGAAAGGAAACAATTGAATTTTCTACATTAAATTTGAGAGAAAAATATAGTGAAATATATTCACCTAACAAGGCCCAGGAAGTTTCAAACAGAACTTCCCGTAACTTTGAAAGATCCTTTTGTCATGTTTCGATTTTACTACATTATTTAAAAAAACCCCATATTCATCTGCCTGTCACAAGCATGAGTTGTGAAAAGGTTAGAGGCTATCCATTCTGATAGGATACAACAAACAGGATGAACTAGAGATCTGTGTGTGATCTCAGGACCATGATCTTATTGCAATCACTGAGACATGGTGGGACAGCTCTCATGACTGGAACACTGTCATGGAT
>JAOEGS010017772.1:28686-41027 GCA_025447755.1 Corythornis vintsioides
GATCCTAGAGTAAGTTTTTAAATCTACTGGTTTATTACTAAGAATAGAAAATGCCTATATATATATATATACACATGTATATATATAGTCTATAGCATAGATCGTTGAGCTTGTGCTTAGGGAGTTCTCAGTGCAGTCAATGGAAGGATCACAATTTAATTGATAAAAGCTATCGCCAGAGATATAAAATAGTACATAGAAAAAAACCCAAACAAACAAAATCCCACAACAAAAACAAATAAACAAAACAAAAGTAATGACAAAAACAAACAACAAAAAGAACCACACCAAAAACTAAACAAACAAACCAAAACAAAACAGAATTTACTATATCCTCTCACTGCAATCCAGAAAACCTCACAGAAGCAGGGCATGCACTAGCATATGTGTAGTCAACATCTGCCCATTGCCAATGGGACAGGGAATGAATTTGAGCTCTTATTGGGTCACTGGTATATTCTGTTACCTCATTGACTATAGTAGTGTTTTACCAGACTAATGCTTGTATTTGTGTTGTCAGCATCACATAGAATGAAATTCTACTGTATCTATAATATACCACCCACTATACTCATGAGGGCGTTTTCAAGTTTTGTGAGCATAATTTCAAGTTTTAGCAAAATAATGCATTATTTGGAATGACCTGATGAGTATTCTATTGTTACAGCTGCTCTCAATATTTTTGTGAGTCCTGTACGTACACCAGTAAGCAGCCATTGCATGAGAGAAGAGTGTGAACATTTCATTTGCTTTTTTGTCTCATGGTTATCTTTTTCACTGGACAAGTTGTAAATCAAGTTAAATGTAGTGCCTACAAAAATTTTTCACCATTGCTTCAGTTATTTGATGGAAGAGTTTATTCTGAAGAGACGCAGTACTGTACTGTCTGGACAGACCAGAAATCTACATTTGCTTGGCTCCTCTGCACTGTAACACACAAATGTCTAAGAATTTTGCAAGCAGGACTTTGCTGTTTATCTGAACAGATGGCCGTGGCTGTAGCTATCCATGCATCTACCTCAAATCTAAGTATAAAAGGTAGGATTTCAAACAATGGTCTGGTCTGACATGCCCATTTCAGAGGGATGTAGCACCTCTAAACTGACTTGGAGCTAGAATAACTTTCAAAAATAAAAAGTAAAACAAATACTAATAATGAATTAAGACAAGTTTTGTCATATGTATTCTAGGCAGACTGAAACGCAGCTGTATGGGAGGGGTGATGGCTTTCAGTTGCTGTCACTGTTCCCCTCTGGTTTCTTCTCATCATTACGTAAGGCAAATTTCTGCACCAGAAGAATTCCAACTGAACAGAGTCATAGATGCTTTACAGATTTCCTCAGACTCACATATGTTTAATTTGTTAGTTAGGTTTACTTAAAGGAAGGTTTATGGTCCAGTATATTCTTCAGACACTAAGAAAATTCATGTACGATTAAAAAACATTCACTAGCTATTACATTAAGCCAGTACTAGTATAAGATGAGAAATTAGTTTTTAAAGTTACATTTAAATTGTAAGATGCCCATTTTCAACCTCAGATTTTGTTAAAAAATTTTAAACCCAACAAACTATTGAAAAAACACTAAAGTACTTCAAAACCAAATATTTTTGCTGTCTAACATTACACTGCTTACATATACTAAGCATTCTGCAGGCTGCACTGGATTCTTATGCAACCTGAACAGACACGTAACTCAGACGACTTAAAAATGAGTATAACAAGAGGCTCGATTTCTACATTCTAACCGGCTGCAAATACTATGTTGAATGTAGTTTAACAACAAGGATTTTTCAAGTTCTTGTAATAGTGCCATGTTGATTTCAATGGAACGTAGTTGTCTGAATTAGCTTTGAAATGCACACACCTTTGCGAGGTTCACTTTTTTCTTCTTTTTTTTTTTTTTTTTTTTAAGAAGAGTGTTCAGCACATCACAGATGAGTAAGTTCTTCTACATCCTTAATATAGTGTATTAAACAAACTTCTTACCATTTTACTAGATGTTATATCATTCGAGGGGGAAATTACCCATCACGTGTATCTATAGGTTCCTTTGAGTTGATATAATTACACAGGAACACAAATATAATCCAGTGAAAATCTAACACATAGACAGGAAAAGAGTCAGTAACATGGAGGGAAGACAGGTGACAGGATGACCAGATCTTACTGGCAATAGTAATCTGAACTGTAGCACTAACTGCAATACCAAAAATTGTGCTACAAATGGCCTCTTAGATGACTTGGGGCAGAGGTCTGCACTACTACTGAGAGTCAGGATGTTTACACATTTGACAGGTCTTGCTATCCCCAAGTAACCTTACGTTGAACACAAAAATTATGTCAAGTCTTAAGTACAAATCCACTTGTTACTGAGTCTTGTCTCATTCTGGAACCCTCTTTCCTTGGCATTGTTGTTGTCTACTCTAATATAAGGCAACCTTACCACCTCTGAGTATAGTGAGTCTTCTTCTACTTCTGTTAGAAAGTTAGGCCAAACCACCACTTCTTGAATAATTTTTAAATGGGTGAAATACTGGAAACAGAGTGTGCCAGGTTTATTTCAAGGAGACCTACCTGCATTCAGTACCATTAGGCTAAGATTCCTTTAATCAAGATCTTACCTAAATTTTAACCACTGCAGTCAAATAAAGAAACATAACTAACATCTGTAAAATAAAAGAATCTCCAGAGACTCATGTTTTGTATTGACATGGTGACAGTCTATTTAATGTGAAAAGTTTTTCCCTTGGTGCCAACTGGAACTAGTCAGGTTTAACAGTCAAAAATACATGAGCTGAATCAGAGGCATATAGGGAAACTTATTAATGTAACAAACATGCTTTTGATTTTAAAATGTTTTAAAAATCACTCTCTTTCTTGCATGACACACAGTACCATGCAACCAGTAACTCTGCAATCTCTGACAATAATCTGGTTTGGTTTTATTTATGGCTAGTAAAAGAAAAATGAGACAACTTTTTTTCATAATCACAGGGAGTTTGCATGACACAATGTCACATGCATGCACTGGGCAAGATCTGTGTTAGAAATCCTTTGTCAGTTCTGAAAACAGAGTTAACAAAGTTATTCTAAATGTTTTTGTACCTAATGAGATTCTCAACTTCAAACTATTGCTTTCTTCTCCATCTCACACAGACTTGGGAGCAAGGATTATCAACCTTTCATTACCACATTTCTTGTCACTCATGGAATCCCTCTGCTCAACTGCTCTTGATGTTAAGCACAGATATACTTTATATAAATGTTAAAAAAAAAAAAAAAAGGTAATTTGAAAGCATAAATGACAATGTCATTATTTTGATTGACAGATATGGGCTGGGTTTTTGGTTTGGTTTGTTGTTTTGCTTTGTTTTGGGCTTTTTTTGGTTGTTTTTATTGTTGTTTTCCTGAGAATCAGTAACTAAGGCTGGCCAAAACCTCAGAAAGTCTTTAGTCCCACATTGGTTTGAGCAGGATCAGCCACAGCTGATTGCCCAGGATCATGTCCAGGCAGGTTTTAATATCTCCAGGGCTCCACAACCTTTCTGAGCTACTTTTTCTGGTGTTTGACCGCCCTCACATTAAATTAATTTTTCTTAAATTTCAAAGGAACTTCCTTTATTTCTGTTTGTGCCCATTACCCTCTGTCCTGTCACTGCATACAACAGAAGGGAGACTGGTTCCATATTTTTTTACCGTTCCATCAGGTATTTATGCTTATTTATATGATCCCCTCTACACCTGCTCTTCTTGAACCTAAAAAGTCCCAGAGCTCTCACCTCTCCAAGCCTCTCATCATAGTGTCTCTTCAGTGGACTCACTCTGATATAGCCTTGTCTCATACTGGGGAGCTCAGCACTAAATACACCACCTAGATGTGTCTCATTGGTGCTGAGAAAGGATCACCTCCCTTGAACCTGCCACAGTGCTCTGTCTGATGCAGCCAAGGAGACTGCTGGTCTTTGCTACAAGAGCACATTTTTGACTCATGTTCACTGAAATCCCAGTGCCTTCTCTGACAAGCTGCTTTTCTATGTTGGTCAGACACAACACATGCTGGTGCATGGGATTGTTACTCCCCAAAAACAAGATTTGTCACTTCTGCTTCATAGCTGTCATAGCTTTCTGTGACAATCCAGTGGTTGGTACTATGTGCTGTGGCTATGGCAACATTGGTTCAAATCTGACTTATAGCAGGTGGGGAACCTGAGATTTTATGCTTCCTTTCCAACAGCTTTTTTAAAAATTATGTAACTTTGAATGTCCTTTCACCAGATTTTCCTCCATTACTGAGGCATAGCATTGAACATAGAAGATCTGTGGACAAAAATTATTGTATGTTTGAAGATAGATGACTGAACAGATAACAACAAAAGATTTCCACACCAGACTGCAACCGCCAAAAGGAGCAGGGATATTTTTCTGCTTACATAATATTTGTGCTTGTCTTCTGCACATGACTTGTCTGTCAGCAGCCTCATTTTCGTTTGGGAAATGCCAGGACATACCACAATAATAGTGGTCACCCTGGCATGAAGGTCAGCTTGTGAAACATTATAGCCAGTCCACGCTAGGTGGCAATGCTTACACAGCTCTGCTAGAGGAGACAAAAAACAAAAGATGCTGGACACATCCTTTGTAGCTTGCCGTGATCGTATAGTGGTTAGTACTCTGCGTTGTGGCCGCAGCAACCTCGGTTCAAATCCGAGTCACGGCACACAGGGAACTGTTTTACTCCTCGCTTTTGGAGGCCATGACACTCACCCAAGCCACCAACTGCTGGACAGGACTTTGTGTCTGAAGCACAATAAAAACAGATGAGAGGAAGAAGTAGCTTCACAGAAGAAGTTGATGTAGCCCATTGATATATGATAAAGTAGTTGACACTTTTTGCACCATGATTTTTGTCTCCTTTTAGGTGATTTCAAGCAGATCACATAGATGTTGGACTGAGATTCTCTGGGACATTTTCACTGACTTTGCTCTTCCAGGTTTTTAACATACATCCTTTCTCTTTCCCAGTTAAGACTGATTTCTTTCTATGATCTGTCCCAAGGGATGACTCACTGCAAAAAGAAAATTCCAGAAGATTTTTTTCAGGAAAGAGCAGAAAAAGAAGCATGGAATTGCATTAATTTATCTATTGTAAAGTTCTTAAATATCTTTGTTCCAATAATTGCACACTTATGTGGCCAGTAATCAATAGCAGAAAATGGGAGATACCATGTCTAGGTCTGAAATTTGATTGAAGAGGATCAAGACTGATGGAAATGCAAAATGTTGTTTTTGTAGGGAAGATTCCGCCAAAAGGGGGCAACATAGTCTGACATGATTCTCTCTTTATCCAAGCACCTCTCACTTGCACTGCTTCAGTGCCTGATGGGTGTGGCTGTTTGATGGGGCACAGTGCTAGGGACCAGTGGTTTTCCAGTATGGATATGGTGAGGTAAGGAAGTTAGCTGAAAGGCATAAGGAAAGAAATTTACAAGAAACTCTCCTAAATACCTACAGATAGGCATTTTATATGCTGATTGGGCCATGAAGCAACGCAGTTCTACTTCTAATTTGCTATTAATAGAAGATGCTCAAAAATGTATTTGTGAATTTCAGATCATATGACTAATTCTAATTTCATCATTTTGGTGACTGAAGTAATAACTACTCATTTTGACCAAAAGAATTTTTCATACATAAGCATGCAGTCTGACTACAAGTAAAAAGAAGATGAGGATTAAAAAGGAGATAGCAACAAATACTTATTTATGGGAAATGGCTGTATGTTTCTAGTGGTTGAGGCTGGAATCTCAGAAGTTTTCCTTCTGGAAGACAGTGTTTGTCCTTATGAGGTCAAACACTATTCAGGCATCTAGACACAGGCTCCCCATTTCTTGGTAGACTTTTTCCAAGTATCTGTACAGGGCTTAGTAAGAAAGCAAGACTGCCTTTAAATTATTAAGATTAAAACAGAATGCTTTTAAAGCAGGACTCACATAACTATGAAGACCAGCAGGTAATATTTAATTCCATTGAAGCCCTCAGCAAAACAAAAAATAAGATGGACGGTAGGGCAAAATAAAATAGTTCAATAGTTGGTTGATCAACCTTAAATCTCTTCCTAGAATTTACACTTTTGTATCCCTGAAAGACTCAGTATTTCATATATTAGGCCTTTTGGATTTCTATTGCAAGTACTTTTCAAGACTGGTTCTTACAAAAAAAACCCTTCAAAATGTGTTTCTGAAGAGAATTTTCCATAACATGTTCGTTTTCTTACCGTTGCTTTAGCTAAATAATGAAAACTTTTATTTCTCAAGTGTAACAGTAAAATATTAATTTACCCCATGTGGTTTTAATACAAATGCCTTCATATTTATATCATAAAGAAGTTTTCTTCTCTGTGCCAGTGCAAAGTTCAGTATGCCTTCTTACCTTCAGCTGCATTGTGAATAATAGCAGCAGTTCAGGCTCCAAAATAAACATATGCCAGATTTTCCTGGAGTATACATAGCCATGCTACCCCCAAACACATTAGTAATACAGTCCTGGAGAATAAAATAGGAGGTTTGCTGCTCATATCAGAGAACAACAAGAACAACCAAAAAAAGTTATTGTTCTGAGAGTCTCAGAGCATAAGATCTAATCTGGGAATGCAGAGATCCACAAGAAAGAACAGGAACAGTGTAGTGACTACATTGTTGGCTCCACAAACAGCTCTCAGGTGCAAGAGACACGTAGGTGTTGGTTTAGAAGAACAGTGAAACTGATTATGTTATCATTATGGACTTCATTATAAGCAAAATTTTTTTTCTATATTAGCATGGAATGTCAAAACTATGCTTTCTTCTCAAAAAGAAAAATAATAAGACATTGTGTTTTGGGATTCCTTTGGATGGAGGCTTCTTTATGACAAAGATTATATTCCTTTAAAAGGATTGTAAGAAATTGTCATCTTTTAAGTTGTATTCGATGCACAGAAAGCATATACAACACTTATTTATAAAGGGGTGGAGGAAAAAGTTGTAAAACATTAAGCACATTAGTGACTTTCAGAAAGCTTTGGGAAAGATATATATTTGTCAGATGTATTGGAATCTAACTCAAAGAGCTGATTTAGCTTCTGTAATATTTCAAAAGGACACAACAATAAAGTTTTTAGAAGAGAAAAATGGCAATTCAGAATTCAAGAGATATGAAACCACAATTATTTAAGTTTGGTTTTGGTTTGGGATGATTTTTTGGTTGTGTCTTTTGTTGGTTTTTGTTATTGTTGATTTTTTTTTTATATGAAACATAAAATATTATTTCAATAGTTTTGAACATTTGGTAGTTCTGGGGTTGTGATGAAGAAGTGAAATTAGGCCCTACTCAGTAGTTTCAAATGTAGTGCAGAAAGTTGTAGTATTCAAACATGAGTCAAAGCTTAACCCAAAGTGTTATGAGTTGAAACCTTCAAAACTTGACCAGAGACTTCACATATGTTCCAGTGCAGCTCTGGACTGCTGGAGGCTTATAAGTAAGAAGCTTGAGAGTAGGACACGGGTTTTCTTAAAAAAAGCCACCAAAGACAAATTATGACAAAAGTTACAGAACTGCAGCATCAGACACTGTTTAGGAAGTTACATTTACACATAAGTCTAAGGAATCTCCCCATCTGCCGTATTTTCCCCAATTAGTACCCATCGTACAATAATACCCTGTAAACTCAGAGATGAATTTCCAGAGGTAAAATCATCCCACCTGTGAAGTTAATTCCTGGCATTCTTTGTTAAAGCACAACCAGCTATTTAAGATTTCAGGAGTTCTTTTTACCATAGAAGATCTCCTTTCAAAGAGTTTTCTTGACCAGAGCCCTTTGAAAGGATTTCAGAAGGGACCTATAAAAGTTTTAATATGAGCTGCACTCCTGTAAAGAGAATGAAAACCAGAATTTTTTTTTATTTGATGACTGCAGATTTAAAACAGCCACTGCTTTCTATCCTGCTCAACACCTGATATGAACTTCAGACACCATACAACCAACTCAGCTGCACTCTTGAAAACTGAAGTAGAAAAGAAACCTACATCAGGTTCAGTTAATATTTCAAAAGTTTAACAAGTCTTTCTGTTTAGTGTTGCCTTCTTAACAACTGTTTTTTCTCCATAGTTTAAAAACCCTAGCATTTTTAACCCTAATCAGCAACTACTGTTAAAATACAGTAAAAAGAAATTAATCTCTCCTCCATCACTGTTGATAGGTACATCCTCTTTATTTCAGTGACGAAATGTAAATTAGGTTCGTTGAGGCTACAGAGATAGACACCTCTATGTCTTAAAAGTTTTACATTCTGCACAGAATGGACCGTGCACAAGAACACCAGCAAGCAGAAAAGGACACAGAAGAGCTTCAGAGAAAGACATACATTCTCTTTTCCTGTTTTGTTTTTTAAAAACTATTACTCATTTTCCAGAAGATTAGCTTGCTGCATAAAGGCAGAGAAGGCTGCCAAAGCAAGCTTCTCTCTGGTCATCAATTTGCTCTTAGAAAAAAACATTCAGAGCTTCAGAAACAGATTTATGTAAACCTGTACTCTTAATCCACATTTTGAATATTTTGAACATATTGTTATTAGACCTTAGTTTCCAAATGGAAAAGTGTTATCTGGACATGTCTGCTAGAAATGAAGACCCATATATTTCAGAATCATACAGGCAATACTTTGTACAATTACAGGTACAAAATCCATTCCAGGTTTATAACTCCATGTTTTCTAGTCTGCAAACCTTTTATCATTAGAATCTGTTTTATGCTAAAGTTTTTGTTTTCTTTTTCCCTAATGAGAAGGGATAATTGATAAATATTTTCTCAGGAAATGTAATGCTGGGAGCCACTTCCAATTGTGTTGTTTATATTCCAAATTGAATTTGGGTTTTAATTTTGAATTTGTCTAGTGTCCTATCAAAATTTCTTCAAAATTGTCAATATTGCTGTAACTAGCAATAAGGTAATACAAGGTTTCTACACCTTAGCTACAGATGAACACTGGATATAAAGAAGATATTTCCAGTGAGGTAGAGTCAAGCAAGTCTAAACCCTGAATGTTTCAGCAGCCTGAGGATGATGCATGTTTAGACAAGAATTTTTGGTGTGACAAGTTTTAAAATTATTTTATTTTTGTTAATTTCAATAGGGTGCTTTAAAGAATATATGTACCTTTGAAAAAATAATTTGGTATTTCTGGAGTTCATGAAATCTAACACAGCTGATGACATTTCTGAGACACTACAGCAGGAACAGAGTATAAAAGATCATCCCAGTTTCTTTTACATTAGTGAATGTTTCTAAATTGTTTTCTTTTGGAAAATCATTCACACGTGCCTCATCAATTAGACCAAGAAGACAAGAGCTAATTCCTCTGATATGTTCCTAAAAGCTGTGATATTTAGATAGGAAATCTGATGCAAATCCGAGGAATACTGAAAGATATTAAAAAAAAAACAAACAACCAACCAAACTAACCAAACAACAGAAAGAGCTCTTGTGAAGCTGAGTCACTGGAATCACTATCAAGTGATGGTTCCCCTTGGCTGCCACCAACAAAGTGGCTGCTCTTGGTTGCCGCCAGCGAAGACCTTCTACTAACAGCAGTGTGTACATAGATAAGCAGGATTTCCACATAAGCATACCACTGCCATATTTCCAAGCAGTTCAGGCTGATTGGTTTGTTAACATGAAAAACTAGGAAAGATCAAAACCAAATGGCCTTCATGGCTCAGCCCTGATCTTTAGTAGCTGTAATGCAAAGAAATTACATGCTCACTGTGACACTGTGTTTACCACAATATCCATAAGCATTTAAATTTAAAAAAAAATCCACTTAACAACAGGGTTACTGAACTACTACTGTAGTGCATATACTTTTAACAAAACACTTCTGTGAAAGTTACAGAGCTTTTGATTGCTTTCTCATCTTAGTTTCAGATATCACCAGCAGATTATTTTTTATATGGAATCTCTTACATATCATATGTAATGGATGTAGTTGATAATTTCATCTCTTCAAAAGATTAGCCTTTTCCTGATGTGACTTGAATTTGAACCAAGGTTGTCACGGCCACAATGAAGAGTACTAACCACTGTATGATCACAACAAGCTATCAGAAAACTTGAAATGATAGTACCACCTTTTTTCCCCAGTGTACTCCAAAATTTTATAAAAATGGTGCCACCTACAGTTCATTATGATTTTTAGCAGCATATGGTTCTAAACATTCTTACAAGTAATTACATGTTACTTATTTTCTCAAAATTGCTTCCATATTTACTTTTTTTTTTTTTTTTTTTAATCCATGCTTATCAGTATTGCCTAAAAGCAGGCTCAAAAGAGTTATAATAACTATTCTGTTGTCCCCTAGATCTATTTTTTTTCCCTATTTTATCAGTGGCAGGAAAGGTAAAGTCATGACAACAGGAAAGTCTGGCAGTGTGCTATAGGGACAGATTTAGTCAAACAAAACCTACTAAATTAAAAAATACATTTGCTGAGTTGAACCAGGTAGAATACATTCTAACATAAGTGCTTGTATTGATGGATGTTCTCTTTCTTACTTCTGCAATAAGCACAGAACACAAAAAAACCCCAACTTTTCCAGATTTTGCATAATTTACTATGGAATGAGATGCCCAAATACTACAGATGAAGTGAGGGAAGTGAGCACTTAGCTTCTATCAACTAAGACCATCAATTAGTATTATACTGAAGCAACTGCTGAGAAGCACCTGCCCTTTGTCAGATGTTCAGACATAAAACAACTGTAAACAACATTCAAACAGGCATAACATAAAAAATTGTTAGTTCTGTCAAATAAGAGCTCCAACAGAAAACATCTGTGCAACATAAAAAAGGATCATCAAGGGGAAACAGAATGATGTGGCAAGCTCTGGGACACTCAAGGCATGCTCAGAAAATGCAGCCTGTTTTCCTCATGCTTATGATCCCCACAGTTTTATTCATTATTTAATTAAAAAACCTGGCCTGGTTGATAGTGTTAGAAATCACAGGAACTCCCACTGTAGTGGCACAATGCCACACTGAGTCTCTGAAGGAGGAAGACAAACAAAAAAACTTACTAGACTGTCATACACAAGACCATTAAAATCTTTTCAGATGTCTTCAACATGCTGAGATGTGGATTTACTTTGGATAGAGGTCTGCACAGTGGGCACTAATCCATAAGTAGACTGTGCGGAAGAAACATCAGGCTAAGACTTTAAAAGGCAAGCTAATTAAACAGACTGTGCTCTCCCTCAGTACTGAACTGCACTGCCTCTGCTTTAGGAAAAAGAACAGGTACCTCCTGGCAGAACCAAGGAGGAGTCCTCCCTGTTGCTGGAGCTGCAGAAGGAAAGGAGAAAGTGTATCTCACTCTTTTTCTGATGGTTGTTGGGTGCACATAGAGCAAAAGGATGCTGTAATTGTGGTTTAGGCTTTGGTACCTTACTCTACAGACTTGCCCAAAGTCTTCGTGTGACCAGAATAGCATTTTGCTTAAGCATCAGTATAACCTTCCTCAGGGCAGGAAGGCTGACACTTCCCTCATCTTCAATTCCACCAGGCACAGCCTAGCCCTCTGCTAAGCCCTTCATTAAGCATTGCTTTCACATGCTTGAAAGAAAAAACAAAAACAAAAACAAAACAGGACTATGAGTGCTTAACACCTGATGTAAAAGTAATACCTCAACATAGGTTTGCTGTTACATCATAAAGCCATTACAATAAGCATAAATTAAGCCTAACTGTGTAAATAATGACAAAAAAAACCTCAACCAACCAAATAACAACAACAACAAAAAAGGATGGATTCTGTTTTCCTGCTCCATCTCTGTCTAAATCTTTTGGCAATAAATAATGACTGAGAAAAACAATATCTTCTAGCACAGCTTGTGCATTACAGAGTGAATGTTATCTGTAAAGCCATTGGATGTATGTTGTCAGCTGTAAGAAGGAGGCCCTTTGAACTCTAATATAATCTAATATAATCTTTGAAGAACTGGACAGTGATTACCACTTCTGGGCAAAAGCTTTGATGTGGTAAGTCATAGAATGGTAGGTGTTGGAACGGAGCTCCAATGATCTTTGAATACAACCCACCTACCAACACAAAAACACTTAGGGCAGGCCTCAAAATAAAAGATCCAGGCGGATCTTGAAAGGCTTTACAAGAACTCCACTCTCTGGGCAGCCTGTTCCAGGTTCTGTCACAGTCTCACACTTTCCTCATGTTGAAATGGAATTTCCCGTGTTTCACCTGTTACCTTTATATTTTGTCCTATCATAGGGCACAACTGAAGAGACTGGCC
>JAOEGS010017773.1:0-14490 GCA_025447755.1 Corythornis vintsioides
TGCCCCTGCTTGGAGAGGTACTAAACTGCTAGAAATGACTGAGGCCTCTGTGGAGCACCCTGCAGCCTTCACTGAAGGTGTATTGTGAAGAGGGTGGAAAGGACTGGGGCATCAGTTGTCTCCATGTGGAGCTGACAGTGAATTTAACCCCTTTGGAACAGGAGGAGGATCTCCTGATACTACATGGCTGCTTCACTCCAGAGGACTGTGCTGGTTTTGCATATTGGTTTGCAGACCCCTTGCTTGTCGACCAGTGGATTTCCTACTGAAACTGGTGCACACAGGTTTGGAGGCAGAACTGGGAAGTTGCTTTGCACTGCAGGACTTTGAGCAGCTGGAACGTGTCCTGGAGTACCTTGTATTATGCTCTGAAGCAGAACCTGGGATTCAAACCTGCATCCGTCCAAGTGAAACTCCCAGGAGAGCAGCTTTGCTTCCTGCTGGGCCTGTGTGACATGAGATGGGGCACATCCCAAAGCAGCACACAAATCTGATGTAGAAAGGGAGCCTGAAGAGCAATGCTGCACATCTAGCTCAGCTTGGGGCTTGCAGGGGTCCTTGGAGGCCTCTGGCAACAGCAGAGGCTTCTGGGTGACGGGACACCTCTGCTCTAACTGCCAAGGCAAAAAGCTCAGAGAAATAAGACTATTTCCAGACTGCCCCAAGGGCAGGATGTGTTTGACCAGTCTCCTTTCTTGACAGTGCTGTTCTTTCTGCACTCTGTCTCTGCTCTGAGCTTGGGGATTCAGCTTTAAAGCTAAAAAGAAACCAGACTGGGATTTAACCTGCCTTGCAGTCTCTCAAATCAGCTGGAAGAGACTGGGGGCTGCAGAAGTGTGTGTCATCTCCCTTGTAGCACCCCTCATGCTACAGTTCCACCGTGGCTGTGAAAACTCAGTCGTGTATTTGGCTGCTGCTTTCTCAGAACGCACGCTGCGCTTGGCTGTGCCGTGGGACCCTGTTCTCTCCCTTGGGACTTCTGAGGTAGCTGCAGTTTGTCAGAGCAGTCGGGGCTCCTCACTGTAAGGAGACAGATCTGGTTGTGTTCGAGGGAACTGCAAATGGTATTCAGGAGCTCATTGAGCGAGGCTCAGTTCTAGAGAGGCAGGTCCCAGAGCTCAGACCCTCCCATGCCCTTTGGATGGGACCTTGGACTGGCATCCTTGGAACGGCAGTGCAGGGAGACGGAGATGCTGCACTGCAGTAAGCACAAGAAGAGGCAAGCAAGTGGGCCTCGGTGTAGCACTCATCACGCACTTCATGGCTCAGTTCATGAACTGTAATTGCAGGTATCTGTATGATCTGCATCACTGGGCAGGACTCTGCACACACACACACATGCATGCCCAGACGTACACGCACCACACCCACACGCACACACGTCCAAAACAACTGAAAATAAAAGTGATCTCAGTCTCAAGGAGAGGCCTGGCTGATTCATTTGTTTGGTTGGTTGGTTTTTTTTTTTTACTTCCAGCACCTCCTTGTGCCCTGCTCCTGGAAGGGTCTGTGCCTAATTGTATGTAGAAAATGCCTAATCTGGCATTTTCTAAATCCAGGAGCCTGAGTTTTTAGGAGCACTGTCAGCAGATGACTCACAAAGTCATCAAGAGATGTGGTGAGTGAATCTGAGCAGGGAGCCCTGTGTTTGGATGACATCTGTGAAATGTTGCCCACTCCAGCAAAGCAAGTGATTTCTGGGGAACAGCTCTTTCTCTGCTGTGTTCAGGGTGTTTGGGTCTGTGAGGCTAGCTTAGCGGTTGTTCCTGTTCTTTGCTTTCTTGTAAGGCTCGGTTCCCTGCAAACCCTGCTCAAGTGCCATGTTCAGAGGCAAGAGCAGTAAGACAGTTGGCCCTCTTGCTTGCTAGCATAGACATTAGTGGCAGTGCCAGGAGGGTAAGTTAAGAGTGGGTCCCCTACACAGCCTTGAGCAGCTGTTTGTGCCCTCACAACCATGACTACTCTCAGCTGGAGAAGACTAAAACACTTCCCTGGCAACCCCACCAAACACAGTGATGCTGCACAGCAGGTCCAGAGGAAGTTGGGTCAGCACCTGCAACAAGATGCTGGGTGTATTGGAGTGTGAAAGGAGAGAATAATGAGGGCAGCATCAGCCACAACAGGTCAAATGAGAGCATGCCAGGCTATTTAGGAACTGGCAGCTGTGGAGTTTTAGGGGTGGTTGCATCTGCCAGGTGAGTGCCGCGTAAGCATCGACTTTCCTTGCTGAGGGACATCAGTGAGGATGTGGGTAGACTGTGCTGCAGGGATGTGGGAAGCACCAGCAGAAAACTAACTGGCCCATAATGGATAGAGAGGCCTCTTTGCCTCCTGTCTGAGAATACCTAGAGAACTGCAGATTAAAGGATATGGGGAAGAGCATGAGGCAACTTCCCTGGACAGGGAGGGGATGGGGTACAGCTGCATTGCCCTGGTGGCCAGGAGCTGGCTGCCCACAGCCCATGGACATCCCTGCTGTGGCCCCAAACACAGGAGGCTGCTCAGCAAAAGCTTGGGGGGAATATGGCAGGAGCACAAATGCAGGGCAAGGAGCAGAACAAGGGCTGGTGGGACAGGCAGGGGCAAAGCAGCCCAGGCACACACAGCACATCAAATCAGAGTGCTATAGGTTGAAAGGGACTTTTGAAGGTCATCTGGTCCAATCCTCTGGCACTGAGCAGGGACATTTTCAATTACATCAGGTTGTTCAGAGCCCCAGCCAGTCTGACCTTTAATATTCACAGTTATGAGGTATCAACCACCTCTCTGGGTGACATGGGCCAGGGTTTCACCACCCTCATTTGAAAAAACTCATTTTCTCTAGTCTGAATCTCCCTCTTCAGTTTAAAACTATTATCCCTCGTCTTTTCAAAACAGGCCCTGATAAAAAGCCCCTCACGATCTTTCTGATAGGCCCCCTTAAGTACTAAAAGGCTACAAAAAGGTCTCCCCAGAGCCTTCTCCCGGCAGATCAACTCAAGAGACTCGCAGCAGAGAGGCTCCAGTCCTCTGGCAATCACCGCGGCCGCCACCTCACTCTATCCGGCGAGCCCACGGCTTTTCGGTGCTGGGACTTTTTTTTTTTTACGTACCCAGGACCGTTTTGTGTCGCAGAGGAAGGCGGGAGCTCTCCCGGAGCGAGGCTGCCCGGTGAGGGGGAGGCAGCGCTGCCACCGCCCAGGGGCGGGCCCCGAGCTTTTCCCGCCCCCGCCGGGCGGCCGTTCCCGCCGCCGCCACCATGGAGCAGCAGAAGGAGAACCGCCCGCAGGCTGCCCCCAGCGAGCCGCCGGCACCGCCCGCAGCCTGCCCGCCGGTGAGTGTGCCACGGCGCCGGGAGGCTCCGGGCGGCTCCGAGCAACCCCGCGGGGCCCGGGCGGGCGGTGCTGGTCGCGCCGGACATGCGACATGTCCCTGACCCGCCGCTGCTCCCCGCGCATGCGCAGGATCCGCGCCCATGGCGGCCCCGCTCGCTGCCCGCCTCAGCCTTGCCCCGCGCCTTTCCCCAGCGCCGCGGCGGGAGCGGTGCGGCCGAGCCACGCGGGCCCCGTGCCGCATTAGCGGGGCGGCGCCTTCAGGGCCGTGGGGCTCTGTGTGCGCCCGAGGCCCGGGAGCCCCCGGAGTAGGCCGGTCCCACCCTGGGCTCGCCCCGCAAGGGCTGTGAAGAACCGTTTAGAGTGAAAGTGCCTTTAGCTTTCCCTGTTAATTTATGGCTGTATTTATTTTACACCTCTTGGGCATCCATGCCCGGGGTTATGCTTAATTAAGGTGTCGAGAGAAACCGTGTGATACTGATCAGGCTTTTATCTGCTCGTACCAGAGAACTATTTCTGTTGAAACTGGGACAGACATTCAGGTTTTGTCTCATAGGGTTACATTTTGGCACAGCTTCGGATGTGTGCATCAGTATCCCTTCATTCTGTCTGTGATTTTAATGAAAGAGAAGGAAAAGGGTGCTTCAGAGCTGGCTTCAGATTTTATTTTCTTGCCAGCCTGTACACTGGTTTGCTAGCGAGTGAAACACTGTGGCATATTTACTGCATTTTGATGCTGAAAAAATACATAAATTATAGTGCTTTATCTTCTTACTGTAACCTTCTTAAATGACCTTCATATTTCTTCTAGGGAAGACAGGTTTGTAGGATCAGTGATCAAGAAACTAATGGGAAAAACTCAAGTGCCTGTTCAAATGACTTCAGTGATCCAGTTTACAAAGAAATCTCTATGACCAATGGCTGTATCAACAGAATGACCAGAGAGGAGCTCAGAAGTAAACTTGCAGAGTTCAAGCTTGAAACCAGGTTAGGCAGATTTATAAACCTTTTGATTTATCTTTGAGAGCAGTAGGGCCATGGAGTGTAATGTGAATAGGTGAATAATACAAGCTTGGTTTGTTGTCACTGAAGAGGAGGAAAGGGCTAGGAATTTAGGTTCCTGCTTAAATGCCTAATGGAAGTCACCTGTAAGACCCTCTGGTGTTGCTGCATCCAGACAGATTTGAGATGTTGAGAAGAGGGTGCTCAGCTGGAAAAAACAAAGTATATTGTTTCTGTTGGCAGCAGTTATGAGGAAGCTGTGGGGTTTTAGCAAAGTGAGAAGCTGCTGCTCTGGAGTAAGAGGCAATGTGAAAGGTGAGATGGAGTCTGAAAGGAGAAGTCTGGCTTTATAGAGAACAGGATGACTGTAGCAGAGAGGATGTTCAGAGAAAAAAAAAAAGGAGGAACAGAGATTCATTTGAAAAGAATTAAAGAGAAAAAAAATCCCAAGTGTGTGTGGGAAATGCAGTTAGCTCCCTCCACCCTGTCTGGCTGCAGATGTTCTGGCTGCATAGGTGGGTTTTAATCCCTCCTTCCTTAAATTAATTTAATTCCTTGGAGAAAAATTTTTATTATAACTTGATTTTTTATTTTTTTTTATTTTTTTGGTAAAACAGGTTAGATTTGTACAGCTATTCAGCAGTTATTCTGTTTGAAAAAATAAAAAGCAGAATTCAAGTAGTAAGTTATGCATTTGTGGCTTTGCCGTCTGTTATTCATTTTCTGTTTGTGTTTTTATTCAGATGTGAATGCAGAAAGCTTTAAACTTTTAGCTAAGCTAGATGTCTTTTGTCCAAATATTCAATTAAGTTGGTCAGAGTATGTTTTACATTTAAGCAAATAGCTCATCACCTCTGATGTAGTGATTGGAGGAGTTTTCCACACACCAGCTTCTCCCTTGCTGTTATTTTGATAGCAGATCATATCTTTTGACTTAATTTATAGTTTTGATGAATAAAAATACATTTTCCCCCCCGTCCATCAACTCTCATACTGTTTCAACTTTTAATGAAGTGGTCACTGAGCCAAGCTAGATTCATAAATCAGAATGAAGAATTGTTATCAGTGCCTGCAGAAGCAGCTGATGTTCTCAGGTGCAGGTTCTGTGATCTAATTCTAGTTTTTCCTTGTGGATCAGTGGGCTGCTTTTCTGATATTACCACTTGCTATAAGTAGCTCTTGGGGTTTCTTTTAATTTCATTTGCACTGTGCAATTTAAAAAATAACTTCCTTGGAAGAGTAAATGATCCTTGTTTTGTTTATTCAGCCCTGGTTTGGTGTGTGGCAGCTCTAGGACCTGGACTGTGATAATGTTTGCATTCAGCAGGCACAGTAGCAGCTTCAGTCTTTTGCCACTCTGAATTTGCACATTAGCCACAAACCTCCTGAAAAGCAGCATCTCCACCAGGAAGTTTTTCTGACAGCTGAAGTCTCGAGTACTTGCAACTGAGTTACTCAAGCTCAATTTTAAATTTAAATCAAGACAAATTGAAATTGAATTTTAGCTGGATTCTGCTAAAGAAATTCTGGTTTCAATATCTATGCCAGTGATGCAGAAAGACCTCAGGCATTGGTCACTTCAGGTAGAGAGCACAGGGAAATAGGGGTGAGGCAGTAGTGCTTCCAGGGCCAGAGGTCATCTAGGAGCAATGTACAAAGCCTTGGGCTTGGCAGAGGCTTTGGCTGATGCATCTTGCTGAGCTGGAGCTGACTGCAGAGTGTGCTTCCCAGCCTGTCCCCAGACACTGGTGTTATCTAGAGGTGTTAGGTGTTGGGGTGTGTAGAGCAGCAGCCTCTGTGTTATGCCAGGTAATGAAACACTCTCTGATAAATCTGAATTCACACTTCATAAAGCACTAGTATTCAAAAGGAGGGTAATAAACAATGAACTTGGCAAATGTTAACTATAGCTTCAGTTCTGTAGTGGTGAAATAATTGAGTGTGATCTTTGTCTCTTTCCTTATCTCCAGAGGAGTGAAAGATGTGCTGAAAAAGAGACTGAAAAACTATTATAAGAAACAAAAGCTGATGCAGAAGGAACTCACTAATGGTGACAGCTACTATGACTACATCTGTGTTGTTGACTTTGAAGCAACCTGTGAAGAAGGAAATCCACCTGAATTCATACATGAGATAATTGAGTTTCCTATTGTCTTACTAAACACACGTACCCTGGAAATAGTAAGTGATTGAATCACTCTGTCTGTACTCTGTTCTTCAGGGTCACTTCTTTGATTCAGGAAGTCCAGATTAGTCTTTGGTAGATGTTAAACTTTGTTAAAAAAAAGTGTTTTTTTCATAAAGCCCCATCCTCTGTGCCTCTTGCATACAGACAAAACTTTCTCCTCTTAAAGCATCTGGAATAGATCATGCTTCTGCTGTTGAGGGACTTTAAGTGCCTCCACTCACCCTGCTTATTCCCCTACTTTAAGATCTACAAAGCTATTTTTAGGACTCAAGAGATTCATCACTCTCAAGAAATAGAAAATTCTGTGATCCTGTGAGGCAATCAAGAAGAGATTAATGCAGAGTTCTAGAAAGTGAGTTTGCTGTTTCTTGGTGGCCTAGACTATTTCCACAACACCCCTGAGAGGCTGATGGCTGTGTAACCTGATTTTCAACATACTTAGTAGGCACTGGGCAGCCTCCAGTGCTCTGCTCTAATACAGCTTTCTTTGAGGAAAACCTGCTTGCTGGCTACCTGAACCTGAGTGTCTCAGTGACCTGGAGGAAGTGCACACTCCTCTGTTCATCTATCAAGAACTTCTTAGAGGAGGTGGTTTTTCAGTGATCCTGTGATGCTACGTTAGAGCATAGCTGTGTGTGTGACTAACCACAGATTGAGGATTGTGCACATTAACCTTACCAAGATTGTTCTGTTACCTGTAGAGCAGTAGTAAACAGTGTGGGTTTTCTTTCCTCTGTCCAACAGTTTTTGTGCAGCAGCAGGGATTTGGGCTCTTCCTTTTTTTTTTTTTTCTTGTGATAGTTGCTTGTAGTCTTCACTCTCCTGCTGCTCAGTTTGTCTCTGTGTGTCTCTGAATGGCTGGCATGCAGAGCTGTATGACTTGAAGGCAGAGATAGGTGACCTGCTGCCTTCCTTGAATTAGAGGTGAGCCTTTAGAGATGCCACATCAGGCTTTGCTCATGCCTCCCACTTCTGTTTTCCTTATGCTCTCCTTTCCCCAAATCCTCCTCTTTACTGCAGTCTGTGCTCCTCTCTTCAAGCACATCCTTGCTCTTTGGTGCATACTGGTTGAGAGAAGGGGCATTTCTATATGGAAAGTCATCCATCTGTTATGTAGGGAATCCTTGATAGCCAGGCAGGACACTCATACTGGCTGGGGTGGTGCACACTCCATTTTGCCCCTCCAGCAGGGCAAGCAGCTGCTATTGCCTTTCAGCTGTGGGCAAGCCAGAGAAGCTGCTAGCCTGCTGTGTGATTCTCTGATTACAGGAGGATACCTTTCAGCAGTATGTGAAGCCAGAGATTAATCCCAAACTTACAAACTTCTGCATCAGCCTGACAGGAATAACACAGGTAATTTGTATTTTTGTTTCTTCAGGAGAAAATATTAAAAAAAAAAAAGATGTGGTGCTGATGTTTCCAAGTGGTATCTTTCCTGGTAATTCTTCTGTAAAACTTACTCTTAATCCTTGTCTTCTCCTCCTCTCCCAGTTATGACAGAATTGATTTCACCAGGTTGGTCATGTAGATGTTTGTAAGGGGCTGCAGGAAAAAGCATTCACTTTAATCCACGTGTAGAAACATAATCTTTATCAGAGGAAAGCACCTTTGGAATTACATCTGCTTCTCTCCTAAGACTGTTATAGTAAAGGGTTTAGAGTCTCCTGAAACCACTGGGTTTCTCATCAGGGAGCAGGAGCCTGGGAAAAAAGCCCCAGGGTTTTCATCTAAGTTCCACAGCAGGCTAACCATGTTACCTTTATATTTGCCCTTTGTGGGGTGGCTGTACTACTGGTGTTTTTATCCTTTTTTTTTTTTTTTTTTTTTTTTTTTTTCAAGATTAGAATAAACTCTCCAAATATCTGCTTATTTTAATGTGTAACCTATTCCTAAAGATTTTTGTAAAGTTAACAAATGAGTACCTGAGTGTTTCTATGCCAATGTAGAGACACTTCATGCTGGGCTTTTTCTGGGGAAAAAAAAATCCTCTCTTTTGTTGTTGTTGTTTTGGCTTTCCTAGGACGTTGTTGATAAAGCTGATCCATTTCCTCAAGTTCTGCAGAATGTCATAGAGTGGATGAGACAGAGGGAACTGGGAACAAAGTATACCTATTCCATGTTGACAGATGGGTATGTTCAACCTCTGGAACAATCTAAAACTGCCAGGCAGTGTGTAATCTTTGTGAGAGTGTTGTTAAAGGTGTTATGTGTCACTGCTGTTTTGTCCTTTATTATCATTTTAGCTTTCAGGAAAATCAGAACTAAATCTGAAATGAAGCAGAAATCCATGAGATGGCACTGTTTCTTTCCTAGCTCTTTGTACACGACTAAATGATGTTGAGGAGGCTTTTTATCCTTGTGATTCTTTTGTTCACATCTAGTTTTTGTGTAGCACATAATACCTGAAAATCAAATGGAGCAATTCCATAGAATCATTTAGACTGGAAAAGACCCTTGAGATCATCTTGTCCAAGCATTAGCCCACCACTGCCAAGTCCACTGCTAAGCTGTGTCCCTCAGCACCACAGCTACATGTCCTTTAAATACTTCCAGGGATGGTGAGTCCACCACTTAGCTGGTCAGCCTGTTCAAAGGCTTTCTTTGCTACCTTCCAGTCCACTGGGACCTCCCCCAGGAGGGGGCTGCTGGTAAATGATGGAAGGTGGCTCGGTGAGCACTTTTCCCAGCTCCACCAATACCCTTGGGTGGATCCCATCCAGACCCATAGATTCCTGTGTTTCTGACATGGTGCAGCAGATCACTAATCATTCCCTGTTGGATTATAGGGGCTTCATTCTGTTCTGGGCAGCTCCCTTGATCTCCTAAATTTGAGATTCAGAGATATGCAGTGGTTGTGTTGTGTTCCATGTGTGTTGGTACCAGTTCATCCTGCACTTCTCACCAGAAAGCAGTAATGGGTTATGCTGGTTATAGAATATTAGGGGTTGGAAGAGAACTCTGGAGATTGAGTCCAATCCCTCTGCCAGAGCAGGATCACTCAGGAATGCATCCAGGTGGGTCTGGAAAGTCTCCAGAGCAGGAGATTCCACAACCTCTCTGGGCAGCCCCTGCCAGCCTCTGTCACCCTCACAGTAAAGAAGTTCCTCCTCATGTTGAGGTGGAACCTTCTATGGTCCAGTTTATCCCCATTGCTCCTAGTCCTATTGCTGGGCACTACAGAAAGAGACTGGCCCCTTCCACTTGACACCCACCCTCCAGATATTTATAGACATTAATCAGGTCCCCTCTCAGTCTTCTCCAGACTAAACAGCCCCAGTTCCCTCAGTCTTCTTCATAGGGAAGATGCTCAAGTCCCTTCATCATCCTTGTAGCCTCTGTTGGACTCTTTTCAGTAGGTCCTAGTCTCTCTACCAAGCAAGGAGAAATGTGGTAGGTGGAGAAGTTGCCAGACTATTTTCTGGTTTAACTCTCCTGGACCTGAAACCATCCTAGTAAAAATCTTGCTGGTGTGATTATTTGTTTTCTTCATGAGAAACAAATCCATATTAAAAGGTTCTTTACCACAACAGTGACAAAGAGCTTCTCCTCCCCTCTTTCCCTTCTGCTGACCACCAAAAAAAAGACAGCTGTGTGTGCAGTAGGTAGAACAGAGGCACCTGAATTCTGTGTTAATAATGTGTTTTCTCTTTTGACTTTTCAAGATCCTGGGACATGAGCAAGTTTTTGAACACGCAGTGCCGCGTTAGCCGGATCAAATACCCTTCCTTTGCCAAGAGGTGGATCAACATCCGCAAATCCTACGGCAACTTCTACAAGGTTTGGATGGGTTGTTGCTTTCCTTGGAGGAAAAACTGATTTAAAACACTGGGATGTCCTCTTGTGCTCATTACTTGTGTATTGTAAAATTACAGTACTTCAGCTGGCTGCCTGGGGCCTGATTCTCAAATGTGCTTCATGCCCAGATCTCACTTTGCCTCAGATTGTATAATATGGTGCATTGGTTTTAATCTAAACTGGGAGAGGCTTCATGAAGGATTGTCCAAAAATGTCATAGTGGTGCTTTTAGATCAAGTGTCTCTTGAAGTAGTTGAGCTGAAAAGACTCTGTATTGATTTTTCTATTTATTCCTGTTTTCATGTGCTACACTACAAAACTTAATTGCACCTCTATCCTCAGATGTCTTCTCTTTTTGACAGTGGAGACAGAAAAAGGTTAGGACATATCTGCAGTGGAATCAAACTGTCAAGAGAACAGTAATACCAGGTTCAGAGCCAGACCCTATTACTGCTTCCTTCCACTGACTCTTTCTGACCATAGGATGGGTTAGTGGAGGTTCTGGTGAATTCCTAGTCAGCCTACACCAAACCATTTGAATGTCATTTCAGCCCAGCTGACAACCTTCTCTTGAAGGGATTTTTCATACTCCTGTAACCTCTAGAGGAAAAAAAAGCTTAACATTTAAAAAGATAAGAGCTTTACTTTGCACTCAGCAAATATTACAGTTACTGCATTTCTCCTCTGTTTTTGTGCCTTCTCTGTATGACTGTTTCTGTCAGAAACAGATGACAACACTACCTTGTTAATCCCATCAGCTTTAACCTGGACATACCTTCTCTTTCCCTCTCTGTTGAGCAGTGAGTGCTTTTTCATCAAAGGCAATGGTAACTTAGAAGGAAACAGCTTCTTTTTACTTTGTGCTTATTTAAATTTTTAATTATTATTAATAAATGCAAACACTTGTTGCATTTGTAGGTGTTCAGGGCTTCTGTTTAGCTATTCTGTGCTCCTACTGAATGTGCTGTTAAGTTACAGTAATAGATAAAATTAACAACAAGGAATGTCTTGTAACTTTCCTGTGGAATGTACCACAACATGTAGTATGTCTCCCCTGCCCAGTTAGTGGGTATTATTATGGAGCTGCATATTGCCAAGTGTTGGCAAATGTGTTGTCACCATTCTGCCCAGCTATTAAATCCAGTAGTGTGGTGCATGTCTTGGAACTTGTCACGTCCTATGTTCACCCACCCCAGCCACCATCACCACCAGAGAGCAAACTGAAGTTTTCCTTTGAAGTTACCTTTTTGTTCGACCTTTCTAAAGAACAAATGTATTATTTAGTAGTTAATCAGGGAAGGACTTAGTGCTTTTTCTGGTGTAGCACTTGGTGTGGTTAAGCCAGTTAAGCTTCCTTGTCTGTTAATGCTCTTGGTCATCCTTGGGCTGCTCTAGGTGTTGCTGATCTGTTCCTGTGGTGCTTGGAGGCACTAAGAAGCTTGATGTCAGTGAGGATCAGGAGCCTGGTTATTCTTTAATCTCTCAGCATTTAAAAGGAAAAGCAGAATCTGCTTCCCTCTGCAGTGTCACTTGGGGTGCCAGTGCCTTTTTTTAAGGCCATGGCTAGGCCATGGCTTCCACTAGAACTGGCACATCCTGAGCAGGTGCTGGTAATAAAGACATCTCCAGTCTAGACAAGCTCCTGTTGACTGTGTCTCCTCTGCAAAAATGAGAGTGTCTGTCTTACCAGGGTGCTTTGAAGTTCCATTGCTAGTGATCTGACAAAAGGCAATTGAAAGTAATATGTGGCTTAAGCAGACCACAAATCTGCTGTGTTAGATTAAAAAGACCTGATCCAAAGCCTAATGCTCGAACGTGGTTCACTTTCTCCTTTAGGTTCCTAGGAACCAGACCAAGCTGACAATCATGCTGGAAAAGCTGGGCATGGATTATGATGGGAGACCTCACAGTGGGCTTGATGACTCTAAAAACATAGCGAGGATAGCAGTGAGGATGCTGCAGGATGGCTGTGAGCTGCGGGTGAACGAGAGGATGCATGCTGGCCAGCTGCTGCCTGTCTCCTCCTCTGCCCCCTTAGAGGGAGCCCCTGCTCCACAGATGCCCCGCAGCAGAAACTAGCAGCTCGGGAGCTGCTCTGACACCCTCCAAGGAGCTCCTTAAACCTCCTCTCCTGCCAGCCTGCCTGCAGCACGGAATCCAGAAGCACCTTAACTGATGGCCTCTGCTCAGCTGAGGAGTGTGGAAGGTCCCTGCTCCTTGAAGCTTGTGTTACAGTATTTTTTTTTCTTTTTTTATATATATATATCTACTGATAATTTTCTTTGTTGTTGCTGTTTGCAGCTCTTGTAGCTGTAAGGCTGATAATGCGGGATCCAAGCAAAGCGTTAAGCTTTTAAGAACATGTAATTGAAACACATGCAAAGGTTGATTAGGCCTGTGTACTGCTGTTCCACCCCAGCCTGTGGGTAGTGTTTATTCACTCTGTCCATGCTCTGATCATATCTAGCATCAGATTATTCATTGCACACAAATAAGACGTTGCTGGAAGAACTGAAATAGTGAGTGGTCTGGCAGGCCTTTCTTGACAAGGCACTCTCCTGAGGGTTCCTCTGGTTGGTTGGTTTGGTTGCTTTTCTGTTGTTTTTCATTTGGTTGGTTGGTTTGTTTATGTTTTTGTTGTGTGGTTTGGGTTTGGTTTGGTTTTTTTGTTTTGTTTTGTTTTTTTTCCCCAGTCAAGAAGAAACAGGAGCATATTCATCAATTCTAAAGCAGTAGAGAAGTACTGTGTTATTTGGAGTTTTGGTTGGTTTATTTCTATAAGGCCTATATTTGTCTGCTTCCTCAAATAGAAAGGCTGTGTACTGAATAAAAACTCCACTAATACAGTATGATAGTCACTTTAAAATCAGTATTTAAAAAGGGAAGATTCTTCCAGTTTTAACTCTGAGGATCCTATCTCCTAGTCCTGCTACACACACAACTGCACTTCAGTTAATGTTGCTTTTAGACACTGGCAGCCATTTGGCCTTAAAAATGAATGAAGTAAAATTAAGCTCAAAACATGACAGATCATCAGGATGTTATGCTATGTGGTTATTGTTTAAAACAAAACAAGAAGCTTCTAGTTAAACAAGACATGTTTAACTATTTTTTGGTACCTTCCCATGCCTCTGCCACCATGAAGCCATCCCTTTATCTCAAAATCTAACTTTGGAAGATTCATATCATTTTATTAGTAAAGGCCATATCTGATTATTAACCACCAGACCTCCTTTCTTTCTGGGCCCCAGATAAGATGATATTCAAAATATGCCAAAGTCTCAATTTGCTTTGCCTGCATGGGCTGTTGAGAAATCTCATGTTACTGTGATCAGGTTTGCATTGAAATGGCTTGTTGTGGAAAGCAGAATAAGAATTTTGGTCGCTCCTATTAAAAAAAAAAAAAAAAGAATTAAAAATAAATATTTGGCATCTCTGTATTGTAATTCATTAATTCCTTATACCACTTGCATTCAGGAAACAAAGTAACCAGTTGATAATGAAGCTTTGTTGAGAAGATTCACTGCTTGGCTAATCAAACTCCTCCCAGCTCCCATTGCTCTTTGTTAAACCAGATCAATGGAAAGGTAACATTTAAATTTGGGTAGGAATGAGAAGCATTGGACAATGCTGAGTTGCTTCACATGGAGGAAGGAAGCAGTTTAATTTCCCAAGGCACAGGTTTGAACACCCAGAGCTGCTTTAGAATTTTTATTTTCTGAAAGTAAATACTCATTCTACTTGTGGTTTTGCTGAACTTCACAGTTTCCTTTCTTTCTACAGCAATACTTGCTGTATTTTCAGAAGGCTAAAATCTAAATCACTGATACCACTCTGAAGATACAGTTTGTCAGCCCATGTTTTGTGCAAATTGTTGATGATATATTTGTTTTTCATTGTAGCAACCACAGTTTCTGAAGAGCTGTGGCAGTTTACTTTTTTTGTCTCTGGAGTTACTTTGGTGCAGGTTTCTATGATAAAAATGAGTCTAACTCAGCAGATTTCCCCTTGGGATGCTGGGCAGTACCATAGACTTTGTCACTAGTCTTTTATTTACAGGCCTGTAACCAGGCTCACAGTCCAATGAAAACCTTTGTTACAGATTATTCTACAGGCTTCTTAAGTGAAGAGCTCTTGTAATTTTGCATCATTTATTTTAAGTACAGAGTTGTTTATTTTTGTTAATAACTTCAA
>JAOEGS010017773.1:21323-40273 GCA_025447755.1 Corythornis vintsioides
ACCTAGACCAAGTCACCCAGGAACAGATCCAGGCGGCTCTTAAGTGTCTCCAGAGATGGAGACTCCACAACCCCCCAGTTCATACTGTATATGAAAGGGCTTCCACAGCTTTACATCTGAGCTGGTGGCTGCAGCCACCTGGCTGTGGTGACTGTAAAGAATATCACTAATTGCTCTTCAGCTCTTTCATGCTACCAGGAGTCCTGGAGATTTGTAGTAGCCACATGGATATGGATGAAGAAGGAATATGAGTGTTTAGAAGCACCAGAAGGAAGGCATTAGAGGCACATGAGAATGACAGGTGCTGATAGGACATGTCTTAGCAGGTCATCAAAATTACAGCACACCTACAGCTTCTTAGAATACCTTGATGGGATGAACAGGGGGCAGCCTAAGCCAAGACAAGAAAAACCTGACATCTGAAGGCATAAAAACAAACTGCTTGGGTGATAAAAGAATGGAATTAGAGCAATTAGTTGCTGAGGTGAGGATACAAAAGACAGCGAGTATATCCTAATGATTCAAAGAGAGAGGACAAGATAATCTTTACCACATGTCAGATTCCTACAGAGAGCACATCCAAAACATGCTTCCCAGCTTCAGAGCTCAACCTGCATCTTTTTTTCTCCCATCTCATTGCAATTAACCCTGGCAAGAGAATGGATCTTCGGTGCTTGCATTCTGGACTGACCATATGGAACCATGTCAGTACTTGTGATCATGCATGAGTGGAATCGAGGGCTTTTCCAACACAGTCACTTTCTACAGTGTCACCACAGGTGTTGCTGCACTGTGGCTGCAAGAAGAGACCATCAGTGCTCAGACAATGCTGGTGTGCAAAGCGTTTCTGGTCCAGTGAACCATTCTAGGCCCGATGCCTTTGGGGAGAGTCATATTTTCAAGTTGCCTTCTCCTGCTGTCTCTTCTCTTTCACCAATAGCTTGATTTTGCTGCTTTAAAATCAAGCTCTGAGACTGTTTTCTGCTTCTTGCTGTCCTGCAGCAGGCTGTCTTATTCTGGAAAGTTTTCTGGGATCCAGTAGCTGCCAGTGATTTTACCAGTAGCAAAAGTGTCTCACCAGGATGCTCTGCTGATCCATGTTAATGGCTTTATTTTGGCTTCATGTTAGTAAGAAAAGTGGTCTTGGGAGATTATAAGCAGGCAAATCCTTGGGTTGTAAGGTGTCTGTGGACCACTTAGCACACTGCTAAGGCACTGATGACTTACTGGACTGTTGAGATCCCACACAACGTAGAGGGCAAGCTGGCTGTGCTTGCAACAATCCTTCCAGGAGCTACCAATACAAGAGCAAGCCCAAAGGATGTCAGGGGACTGCAGTATCCCAGTAAAAAACAGGTTTAGTGATCTACTCTGAAGGCTACAGCCTCAAATAATTGGCCTTGAAAGGGGAAAGGAGTCAGTGAGTCCAGACATAGTCTGTAGAACATCTCGAGGAAGCGTGTGTTGTTGGCAGAGTTTAGTGGGCAGAGATCAGCTAGGAGGTTGTTTTCCCAAGGAGACAGAAGGATGCCTGTTGATTAGACATAGTTCCCACTTGCTGAGTTTGCCATAAATTTATATTTTTCACTTCAGTTGTTTTTGCAATTCCACTTTATTTCTTCCTGCCTCAGAAGGGCTTGGCACAAACAGCACGGAATTCACACTATCTCTGGCTGCTTAAGAATGAGTCGTGCTGGAGGAAAGATGCAGTTCCCTAAACATAGCTGTCTGGTGCCCTCTGGTATCTGAGCTGTCTGCACGAAGTTTGCAGATACCTGCAGCAATCCTCCTGTCTTCTGAGGCAGCAGCTGGAGGCCAGACTGGAGACCCGAGATGCCTCCAGTAGCACTATTGCTCATACCTGTGTGTGGGCACCCAAGTGGTGCCCCAGGAGCAAGCCTGTGGCTCAGTCAGCTTAACAGGGAGAGACAGTTACCTCCAGAGGAATAATTGTCCCATGGGTCCTTTATGCCTCTTAATATGACTTGGCTGGAAGGTAGAAGCTGTGAAGCGGCTGCTGCTGTGCAGCAAATGAGCTTCTGCAGACCCTTTGCTAGAGAGATGGGGATTTCAGGCAGCAAAGAGAGGGAATTAAATTGTGAGGCCAAGACATCCCCTCCCAAACTCCAAAGGCTTTGGGAAATGAGGATGAGTTTCAGTTTCTCATCGCCAGCCTTCCCAAAAGCATGGCAGACAGCTATATCTGGATTTACTGGTTCGGATTTTCTGCACATCAGTGAAAATGAATGGGGACAAATGCTGTAGGATTGGTAAGGCTGGGATCTCCTTCTGCTGTAGTGCCTGTTTGCACAGCAGTGGTGGAGGAGCTGACCTTTGTGGAAAGCAGTTACTTTCCATGGCCCTCCACTGCAGGTTGGGGTATTTGGCTTTTGTACTTTAGGAAGTCTTGAACTGAATCAAAGTTGGAAAGGGTCTCTGAAGCACATGCTGAAGTGAGGAAAGAAAAATGCTTGATTTTGGTAGTGGTTTGGTGCAGGTATTTAAGGTGGGGTGAAGGGATTTCAGCTCTTCAGTTTCTTAGTGCAGAATACTGCATATGAGATACCTTGTCTTGGTCCTTTCTGAGTTGGGTGTCACTCCCATTCAGGGCAGCTTTGCCTGCCAATCTGTCTCTGTGGTTGTCTGCACAAACCATGGAGCTTGAGACTGTTGTCTCCCTTCTGATGGTAGAACGTGCAAAGGCACTTTTGCACAAGCAGGAAGGACAGAGTTGCTTTCTGTTAAATGCATGAGAACAAGTGCAGCAAACTGGAGTGCTAGGCAGGGAACCCAGCCTTGTAAGGCACTGAAACATAGCTGAGTACAAGTGAAAGTTGTTGGCAAGAGAACTGGCCCTCCCCTACAAAAAAGAAGAATGCCCAGGAAAAGGGAATATGAAAATAAAATAAAAAATGAAAGCATTCATGCACTTTGTTTTCCCATTGTAAGTTTGGAGCAGCCAGTCTTTCTGGGCTGCCTTCAGTCCCATCCTTCCTCTTCCCAGAAAGCAGTTTTTCTGTGCTAAAGACTGTCCCTAGTCATGGAGCTGGAAAAGGTAGTGCAAGGCTTTGAAGTTTGGTGCCTGCAACACTGATAGCACAGCCCCAGCCTCTTCCACAAACCTCAGAGTGCTTTGCTTTGATTATTTAAGTCAGGAATGTTGGAAATGTTTGTGAGACTGCTGAAGGTAGAAAGGGACAGGCACTGGTGGCAAACAGAAGGGCACCAGTAGAAGTGCATCTAACAATGGACTGTCAGGACTGTGTCCAGTTTGGTCATGCAGACAGGCAAAAAACCTGTGGCAGAAAGATGATGGGTAATCTGCCAGAGGAGAACAAGAAAGTGGAAATTAGATACAAGCAAATACATGTGTAAGCATCTGCAAAAAAAAAAAAAGACAGTGAAACCTACACACCTTGCAAGTGGGATCCTCCTCCTCCCTGGGCTGTATCTCTCCTGCCTATGGGTAGGACTCAAAGGTGCTGCAGGGAGCAGAGCTACCACCCTGTCATCTGAGACACACTACAGCTCCTGGGCAGGGAGCTGCAGATCTCAAGGACTGGCAGACAGCTCCTAGGCTGGGATGTGTTTTGCATGAAGAGTTCATGCAGTTCTGCATAACAAACATCTGTAAACAGGGCAGTTTGCCCACAGTCTGCTAATAGGTAACAGGGCGAAGATTTGCCAGCAAGTTTGCTTGCAACGAATAATTCAGCCAGTCCTTCTGCCCTTAAATTTAGGTAATAAGGCTGCAGTCAAAGGCTTTCTTGAGTTTGGCAGCTAATGCTGTTGTGGGATTGTCTCGGAGTTTGGCCTGGGGCCTGCACTATTTCCCAGGTGACTTTGACCTTGTGTGACAGTATCGTTACAAACTGGTCCTCTTTTACCTGCCAGGTCAGGCAGCCTGCCAACGCCAACCTCGTAAAATTGCCAGTGTTATCTTAGAGGACACTGAAACAAGGGCTGAGGGTGGGGGGTGGGATGCTGGCTTCAGGTTGCTGTCTGAAACACCTTCCCAGAGTTCAGCCTGTTGGCACTTTCTTCTCCATCACCACTGACTTGGGTCCACTGAGAGCTTCTTGGACTCTGGATCCTCTCAGCATTTCTGTAGGTAATAAATCCCTGCTCTTTGCCTTTGTGATTACTCTCTGTTCACAAAGCTATAGGTTTCATTCTAGCTCATATTAACCCAAATACTGTCAGGCTTAATATGAAAAAAAAGAGTTGTGAGTGCTAAGGGACTCGGGAAACAAGATTGCACAAGATGGAAAAGGAATTTCTGAATAGACAGTATGCAAATGTCATTCTAGCATAATATTAAGACCCAGAAGCATCTTTGCCAGTGACTAAGCCTTTCCTGCAGGCCATGTTCCCAAGGATTCAGTGTGCACAAGAACACCCTCTCTCCAAGCTGCTGCCCTGACTTCTGCAGAGGTTGTCAGCTTTGAGACATAGTAGTCTGTCATTCAGAATAACCACACCTCTAAACACAGTTCTAGGGGGTGCTCATCAAGCTACACTCCAGTTTCTGGATGAGCCAAAAAGTATCCTTGATGTTCTGCAGTCTTTTGTCCTCAGGGATTATTTCCTTTGCCTAGCTCGAAGCTGGGTGATGGGAGCAGGGGTGTTAATTGGTTTTACTCTGCTTGGTGTTTGTAGGGTTGCACCAGAAGCACAGTGTCCAATTTGAGGACCTCCAGAAGAAAGATGTCAACAAAGCAGAGTGAGCCAGGCAACGATTACATGTAAACAGGCCCAAAAAGTAGTAAGTTGGCAGAAAACCATACTGGTCACCAGTAAGGCAGGAACAGTCCTTGGACACAGTGGTTTCTGTTACAAACAGTGTACGTGTGTTGGCATTTTCCCTAAGCCATGACTGTAGGGGAGAGGCAGGGTGTGAGGAAATAGAGCTGCTCCTGTCTTTTACTCAAGGTACTTCTGAGCTCTTGGACACCTGGAGAAATGCCACATAGGGCAGGGAGGGTCTGAGTGTGCTCAGAGAGAGGCAGGACTGAGGAAAAGGTCAAGGCAAGATGTTGTTGAACTTAACAGTTTTGTTTAGTGCAACTTAGTGCAAAACTAAGTCCCTATATCTAGCCCTTTTTTAGGTGTCCAAGGTGAACCCAAGTCAGGGTCACTCAACAAAGAGTCAGAGATGATAAAGACCAATGGCTCCCATGTCATGGCCAGTGCTAGTAGCTTTTTCATCAGAAAAAGGAGGATGGTGTGTGTAGCCATAGACATTACTTGGGATGTTTGAGCCATTTTTAACTTTCAGCCTTTCCTGAGTCTCCTATAAAAAGCACCAGGGTTTTCCCAAGTTGATAGTGCATTATTTTTTTACTGCCCTTTGTTGTTTTCTACACTTGCCAATGGTTGGTGCCACAGGCTCTTGATTTGTCTGTGGACTTCTGAAACTGAGAATTCTTGTTTTATTAGTATACAGAAAGTCTTTTGATATCTAGTGAGAAAAATATAAGAAAGTACCAAAGTAACATTTACCCTAAATATTATTCCAATTTTCAGGTGTTTGCAGTCCCCTGAGATGTACCAGTTTTGCAGAGACATTGTGTTCTTGCTTGTTTACTTTTTTAAGGATCAGCTGAGGATAAATTTCCACATTGTGCATGCTCACAATGTCAAACATCTGAAAATGTCTCTGGGGTAGCGAGGGTCTCATTTTGAGAAAGGACAGTGAATGTTCAGATGTCCTTTTTTTCAGCTCTAACTCAAGCAAGATATTGGCCAGGTGATTTCAGACAGTGTTTTGCAGAGAGGCAAGCACATCTGACAGAGGAAGATGAGAGGCACTGGTGTATCTGAGGGCAGTAACCTCCAGAAAATAGGTCACACTGGATGCTTTGCACTGTTGTAGGCACTTTCACAGTGGTTGTCCATTGCTTAAGCCAGCTGCAATAGTTTCTACTTGGCACTTCTGAAAACATTGGCTGTTTAAGGATTGTGTTTAACAGAAAATAACATTCAAGAAGGAAACTTTAGTTTCAGGTTTGTTGCGAAATTCAAGGCCAGTCCCTTGTCTATGTTTGCCCAGTACTGTCTTCAGAATTTCCTTTCTTGGTGTTGCCACACAAGGCTGTGGGGCTCTAGATACTTTTGAATACTTTTGAGGGATATTTCTGCTTGAGACAGCCTTCCAGTTGCTGGTGAGCTGCTCTTGGTCTGGGTTCTGCTTAATGTGATCTCCTCAGAGGCAAGCATTTGACTGTACTCTGTCCTTAGAGCAGCATAGAAAAGGTCTCCAAGCGAGGTGGACCTTGCTCACTGCTCAGAGTTGAGAGTGGATAGCACTTACTCTGCCAGAAGCAAGTCACTGGCCTTACAGCTTGGACACATCAGCAGCTGCACACATAGCTCCTTCTCAGGGTCTCATGCTGTGAAATCCTTGTGCCTTATGACAGAGATGTGGCCACAGCAGCCAAGCTGTGTCCCCCCTGCTACATGGTGTTGCTAGTCAGTCTTCACCTCCAGGCACTGCAGGGCTCTGGCACTAGGTCACATCAACTTGGATTTGGCACCAGGAATTCCTTCCCTGCCCCCCTCTGGGGAATGGGCTGAAAACTGCTGTGATGGGCTGTCTGGTTGGCATGGAGCAGCATGAGCATCCCAGATCTTAGCATGTCCAGCCTTGATTTCCTGAGGAGCTGGCAGCAACAGGGAATCACCTCCAGTGGTTCTACACCAAGTTACATGGAGCATGAAGTCCTTAGAGGAGGATTCCCACTACTGACTGATATGTTCAGCCTTGACTTTTACTTTGAAGGGAGGAGTTGCATGGAAATTTTCTGGAAGCCTGCTGCAGCAGGTCCCTCTTTCCTGCAGACTTCTGACCTTCCTGGGAGCAATGTTTGTCCAAGGCAGATCTGACTGGCAGAAAGATTACAAGTAGCTTATCCCACAGCATCATGGGCTGAGCAACTACCCAGACCTGAGATCCCTGTGCTGCTGGAGGGAGGAGGGAAGGAGAGATATGCACAGGTGGCCGTGCTGCATGCTTTTCTCTCCTTGGTTGTGTAAGTATAAATTCATGGGAAGCAGCTCTTCTGCAGAAGCAATGACTGGATTTCTTTTCTCATTAATTTTGCAAATTCTGGCCCTGTTCCCATGTTTGCATACTTCTCTCTCTCTCTCCTAAAGTGCAAGTAAACCAAACATACAAGGATCCAATTAAACACGGACTGCTGTTTTTTTGCTCTTTTGCACAGCAAAGATGTTTTCTGAAGGAAATGTAGTATGCTTATTAAAAAACCACAACAAAACAACTTCAGCTAGCTTGGCACTAGTATACTTAAATGACTTTGGGGGGCTGAATAATTAAAAAGCATTTCTCTCCTTTGGCAGGCACTGGCTGAGAAAGGGACACGTTTGAATAGAGAGGGAGTCATTCTGCAGCCATTTTTACCTCTTCTGAGGTCACTGGCTTTCTGCACTCTGTCTTTCAGTGTACACAATCATGACAACACTGTTTTGGATAGTAACTGTTCCTATGGTTTTCACTAAGGGCAACTGAATTCAGAAACATCCTATTTTTAAACAGGATTTAGAAATGCAGGGGCAGGGGGTCAGGGAATGACACAAGGTTTGATTCCCTATATGGAAGATGGTGAGGTTCTGGCTCCAGTGCAGGCTCATCAGATGACCAATGGGGAAAATTCCATGTCTGGAAACCTTGCCAACAGGCTTAAAACCTGGTAATCATCACCAAAATGTCCACCATGGCCTTCATCTCATCCTTTGCTTTGCAGCATTCCTCTGCAGTCATGTTCAGGTCTGTTGGCATCTACTGAGCTGGGAGCCTTTCACACACTTCTTGCTGCAAGAGCAGTGCTGGACCTGCTGAGCTTTGTGTAGACTGATCTTTCTTGGTCAGTCTGCTCAACAGTCTTGGGCAGATGTCCAGACTTCCCTCTTCCCTGTCTCCTGATTGACCATCATCCTGTTCTCATTCAGCCATTTGTGCAAAAGGCTGCCTGGAATTGCTCTGGTGCTTTCTGTCTGACCCCTTGATCTGGTGGGGTTGCTGCACCTTTCCCTATCAACCTTCTCCAACCTCTCCCAGGCTGCTCTTCCTGTCCCTCTGCACAGCTGCCAGTCCCTTCTAGATCACTGTCCTCTTCCCATCTCCTCTCCTTAAAGGGGGAGGTATTTAGCTGTGTTTTGAGGTATCTGCCCTGAGCAGAGCACATTGTCTCAGTAGGGTGGGCTTGTGAACAGACAAACCTCTCAGGCCATCCCCACTCTTGCTCTAACACTGGGGCTTGGTTCACAGATGTGGCTGGGGTCCTTGCTGGACTCTGACTCTTGGCTGGAGAGACCTGACAGTCATGGGGAGAGAGTAGCATTGGCAGCTGTCCTCGAAGATGGTTTCCATGTGGGCAGGCTACCCCATGAGCAGTGAGAGACTGGCCTCAAGCTGCTGGCTGAGACAGTAGTCTCCAGGAGGATCTGCAGTCTCTAGACAAATATGCTCCTGAAGGTAGCCTGGCCACCAGCAGATACGTCCCCCTCTTGCTTAACTGCACCATGCTCTGCTCTTCAGCTGCATACCAAATACTTCTTCAAGTAGATGAAACTACAGCAGCATCTCCCTCCTGTTCCTGAAACCTGAGAAGAAGGATATTTTGGCAACTATTGTGAAGTAATTTCACCTCCTAGTAACACAGTGAAATAAAATAGATCTGCTTTCGTTGCTGTGAATCAGGAGCCAGTTGTGGTTTGCAGGAGAGAGAATGCTACTGGGAAGGAGCATGCCATTGTCTCTGCATGGTGCTGGCATGAAAGGGAGACAGTCAGACTCCATGGGGCAATGGTTTGTGCTGAGTGTAATATCACCAGAGGTCTATGAGGTGTTGGCTAGCAGGCTGGATCCCATGGAATGAGAACTGTGGTCTGTGGGCAAGTGAGGGTTGAGTAAATGGCAGTTTGAGACTGCACACCAAGAAGACTGTGAGGGTGCTCCCTTGCAAGGACTTTCCAGGATTTTGAACATAGCATGAAATAACTCAAGGTGCCCTGGAAAAAATAGGAAGGTGGCCAGAAAACAAGGCAGGGAAAATTCTTGTGCTGCAAATAAATGGAGTACCTTCTGGGGAAAAAGCATCTGGACCTCCAGGCCTGAGGATGGAGGGACTTCCATAGCAGTGAGCAGCTACAGGGGATGGGCAGGCATGTCAGCAGCCTGATGGATGCATTGTGTCCACCAGGAGGGACAAGATCCAAGTGTTGCAGAGGGAACCCCAGCTTGGTGGGATTTTCTGCCCACTTTGCCCAGCTAGATGGCCTCAGTTTGCTTCTACAGCACCCTGCAGGGTGAGCTGCCAGTGGAGCATCTGAGGGAGAAGTTGCTTGGAGTGAGTCAAAGGCTCATTTAGTCTGTGCAGCTGAGCTTAGTGAGGATTAAGAAGGATGATGCCTGTCCATTGTGGCATCCTCTGCAGCAGTAGGGGGTAGGCATAGGACCTAGTGAAGGCCATTCGTAGAAGGGAGAAATGCTTCTGGGGGTCCCAAGTTGTTTCCCAAGAACATCACAAAGCACTGGGATGTTCAGCATAGTGGTTGAGTAGCTGCAGAGCCACAGAGTGAGGGTTACATTTCCCTCCCCACGAAGGCACACTGAGTTACACCCCAGGGTGGCCTCACCATGAGGCCCTGTGACGTGCAGCCTACAGGTTATGTCCTGCCTGTCATTAATAGCCCTGTCTTGATGTCTCTCAGTGATACTCTTGTAAACAATTATTTTTCTCCTTCAAGCCAATTATCAGGCATGAAGCCAGGCCCTTGAGCAGCATGGCTGTCACGTTTCTCATGTCATGGTGAGCAAGCATGAGCTTGCTGCTCAGTCTGCATGGGCAACAGGAGCATCCAGATGCTCAGGTGCCATTTAGCTGCAGATGTTTCAGGAGGAACCTGAGGCATGGCTTAGCCTCTTAGAGGTGTGTGGATGATATGACAGGTTTCTCTATCAGCAGTGAGTTTCCTGAGGGAAACTGAGGTGGGGAGAGGAGACTTGGAAGGGAATGGGACACTTGAAATGGGGGGTTCTGTCGGGGTGATTGCCAGAGGAGCACAGGACCATGGGGAGATGGGAGCATAAGAGAGTGGCCTGGAAGAGGAAGAACTGACCTGAGTTTCTACCTGGTCAGGAGAGATTTGTCTTTACCCTGCAAACCTGTCCTTGTCATAGTGTCCTTTAAGCATTCGATTTCTTTTTAGGTGTGTGTATGTTCAGTGCCAAACTATATCAAAAGAAAACAGAACCGCCCTCTCTCTCTTTTACTCTCTTCCAGCTTCTTCCCTTCCAATAAACAGGTAGCAGTGACCTTCACCCCCGTGTTCATTTTTTTCATGGCAGGTAAGACACACATCATGCATGTCAACTTAAAAATGTAAACAAGTCCAAGATGGGGGAGGATTATAGAATGCAGGTCAAATGAAGGAAATTGAACCTCCCCTTGAAAGTAGGTGATTTTTTTTTTTTTTCAGCCTCCCAGCATTAAGGTGTTGAGTGGAACTCTGTTAATAATTCACACTGTAGACATTACATAGTTGAGGGCTTTTGCTGCTAAAATAATGGACTTTGTCTCCAGTGCAAACTATGCTCTACCTTATAAACTGCCTTGGGATAGAAAGTCATAGCTGTCTCTTCTTCAGAACAGATAGATTTGCCTCTCCTTAGCCTCTCCTGGCTAGAAACATTCTTGTCCAGCTCAGGCAGTTCTGTGCTAGAAATTATTCACCAGTGTCACCAGGCCTGTTTTATTACAGGCTTCTCTGGACAACTTGTGAGATCTACAAGGGAGATGGGGAATTAGATACCAAAAGGCATTTGTGTCACCTATGTATAAAAGCAAGGCAATGAAGAGACCTGATTAATGTTGATGAGTTTAGGGAACTTCTTGCTAATGTGACTGCAGATGAAGATTGTTCTGAAACAGCATCAGCTGTGTCAGAGTCTGTACTGGACTCTGAAACTCGAGCTTGTAAATTCTTTTTTACCCTTTGCTTATAAATTTCTCAGCTCCGACTAGGCCATGTTCAGCCAGTGATGACCTTTTGGCTAGACACTGTGCTGTGCACGTGCAGAGCTGATACAGGTAATTAGAAAATCTCCCAGAATAAAACACCTGTTCCCTTTGCTGGACTGGTTCTTCCTGGGTTCAGAGGAGTAACAAGCCATTAACCTGAATGAGAGCCACTAACCTCAGCAGATCTTAGATCTCACACAGGGAACAAATTTAATACATAAGCAAATACAGTTTCACAAAGTAATTTCTTAGAGAAGAGCTTTAAATTTGAACTGCTTTAACTTCAAACCAGCAGAAAAGCAATTTAAGATTCAGGGAGAGAAAGGGAAGGAGAGGCTATGGAATAAAGATAAAATTGCTTCCAATGATTCAAATAGCTTTGAAGCACAAACAATAGTATAAAATTCTTGTTGACTTTGCAGAAAATAGCAGGATTAACTTGCATTGGGTGGGTCAGTGTTTGTATTGCTGCCTGAAGGTACTGGGAAGAGGCAGGCCCTCAGTTTATCTAGTTCAGGTTACACGTCAGCACGAGGGCAGCAAGTCTCTGATGAGAATGCAGGAATCCAAAAAGTAGCTCATCACCAAAATGTTTTGTCCTGGGTGAATTTTTGTCCTCAAAGGGAGTGCCACTCAAAAATATGCTCTAATCCATTTGGTTTGGCCTTGGGTTCTAAACCAGAGGTACAAACACACTTCCTCAGATACCCTCCTTCAGCACACAGATCAGCCAAGCTTCAGTGTCTGTGTTTGCCTCTGGCTCCATCATCCCAGGTGGGCTGCTGGCACTTCTGCCCTGGCCTCACAGCTGCTCTGTTGGCAGTGCAGCAGAAGGTACAGCAATCTGTGGATGTGGCAATGAAAGATGAACATGGTGCAGCCTAGAAGGCCAGTGCCTACTGCAGAGCCTTGCTTAGTAGTTGTCTCCAGCACACCAGTGTTTTGGGGAATCAGAAACAAGGAGACCCCCCAGGTCCCATTTGCATGGGGGTGTTGATAAGTGAACACCAGGCCTTTGTGCTGTGGGTCTTTCTGTTGACTGCCTATGCTGTTTTCACCGAGTGGATGCTGAGTTGTGTTCCAGCACTCCAGGGAAGGAGTAATAATTTCTGTGTAGGCCACTGTGCCAGGCCTACACACACAGTGGCATAGTGCTGCCTTCCTGCATCTCCCCCTTCTGGGAGTGCTCTAGGCTGGTTGTGCTGAACATGGTAAGAAAACTATTCCAGGAAAACCAGAGTCATCATCAGAGGAAGATACACACAAAACTTGGCAAGCTAACCGAAGCAGGGAGGGCTGCCTGGCAGGTTAGCTATGCAGTGCTAAGAAGAGAGCTACAGTGTGGCCAACCCTACAGCCCAAGGGACCAGGAGTGGTCAAACAATGGAGCTTTTACTAACTCTGTGTTGTGAGGCTTGTGGCACCAAATTGAGGAGAGCTCTGTAAGCCACAATGGAGAAAAAAAACCTATCTAAAATCTGCTGAATAGGGAAATACCATCCTAACCATTCAGAAAAGAAAAAAAAGAATGAAAAAAGAAATTTGAAGTGCTTTCAAAGCAGCACAATGCCACAGAAAGCCAGTCCAGAAAGGTCCCAGAGATCTAATTATAGCCTGCAATCAATGCTGCTCTTATCTGTGCTGCTAATGAACACACAGGAGGCAAGCAGTTTTGCTGCTCCAGGGCTTCTTGCAATAGAAATAGCAGCTTGGCAATAACTAGCCACATTGCTTGATTAGGGCTCACTTTGCCTTCTCTCAGTTTCCCAGCCTTTGGTGCGTGCCCTCCAGAGATGTGGGAGCTGCAACCAAGGCCGTTCAGAACGGGGTAACCAAGCCAAAGCCTCGGGGAGGCTCTGGCACAAGCATGTGTGGCTCTGTTACTGGAACAGAGAGCTGGATGATGAGGCATAGGCCTCCCAAGAGGTGGAAAATGCTAACTTTCAGGATGTGAAAGAACCCCAGATTCCTGGAAACTAATTGCACAGTAGAAGAACCCCTTTAGATGCCAGGTTGTGACTGAAAGCTTCCGCATGGAAAGAAAAAACAATGATCACCTTGCTTCTTTATCAGATCAGCTGTTCAAGTGTTTTCTGTCATGGGCTGTGCCAGGGAACTCCTTCTCCTTTGCGTGCTTAAAAGAAAATAGGTCCTGTATCTCTGGCTCTGCTCCAGACAACACCTGCCAAGTGGAAGGAGAGGCTGCTGCTGCCATGGAGGAGTTGCCTTCCTGCACAGACGGGGGAGGCCAGAGGCAGTTCATCTTTTGTTTCTTTCTAGCTTTTTTTTTCCAAAGAAAGCAAGCACAAGCTCTATTTTGGCCTTGAAGAACTTGCAGCCTTTCAGAAAAGTAGGCACTGGCTGCTGTGAAAATAATGACCAGCACTGAGAGAGTCCCTGGGACCAGAAAAGGAGGGACTGCTGTGCCAGGATCTGATCTGGGAACCAGCCTTGAACTCACTCCAGCTTTGTCAAGCACACTCCTCTCAGAAAGCAACCTATGCTTAAGAGCATACGGTCTCACTTTTCATATGGTTGATGACATTTCTGTCCCTGCATTGCCTGGAGAAAGCTATTTAGATGATTATTCATCTCCACAGTTCAATAACTGCACTAGTTTGGAGTGGCCTGGTTCCCTGGGGCTGTATTTACAGCTTGGTCTGCTGGGCCATGGAGCTGTTCCACAGCAAACTGGCAGTCTTTTGAAGAAGGGATCACTCTCACCAATGGAAAAGTTTGAGTTCTGGAGATCTCCCCAGGGTTCAGCTTTGCCAGT
Organism: Corythornis vintsioides; assembly: GCA_025447755.1. Lineage (NCBI taxonomy): Eukaryota > Metazoa > Chordata > Aves > Coraciiformes > Alcedinidae > Corythornis > Corythornis vintsioides. The sequence continues at coordinate 35,142 of JAOEGS010017773.1, forward strand.
CTTGTCTTTTTTCGGGGTATTTACTGCAGCTGGGAACTGCCCTTGGTCACTGCTCACCCATAGCTCTTGCACCTTCAAAAAATCTGGATTGAGGTGCAGATGGGGTTGAGGCTCCTAGCTGTTCTCAGTGCCCCCTTGGTGCAAGATACTAAGAATTGCATCCACGCTTTTTCCCATATCCAAACTCCTTCCTTCTTCACATGGATAAGGCAAGAAAAGCAATCCACCACTGGAATTTGGAAAGGGAGAAGCAGCCAAGCACGAACACAGGCAGCAGAGCTGAAAAGCAACGTCAGAGCTGAAAATACAGCTCCGAGCTAGTTTATGACCTCCTGGCTACATGAGAAGAAAAGAGTCTTTGCTTTTGTTTGGCTGCAGCTAGAGCTGGGTGGAGCACTATGTAAATTGTACAGAACTGGCTCACAAGCCTCTCTGCTCACAGCTGATCCTGCAAATCTATCCTCTCAAACAGGCAGATTGAGTGTCAGAAATGCAAATTCCCTCAGGGTGGAGATGCAGGGTCCTGCCAGATGGGCATTTTTTCCAGACTCTGGCAGGTCTCTCATGTCATTAATTCGAAAGCTGAGCCTTCTCTCTCCCTTGTTCTTACTACCCATGGTAGGAGATGTTTCTCATTGCTGGGGGGCTTTGCTGGAAGGATCTGGCTGATGGCAGGAGAAGACAAGTAACTGGATGTGCTACACCAGAATCCTGTCTTGTCTCCTTTCAACAGAGGGACCATTGAAACAGAAAAGCCCAAGGGGGATCAGTCAGGACAGACCTTGCTGCCCATTCCTAGCCCCGTGAAGAGCATGGCTCAAGTTGACAGGTAGCTTAGGAGTGTTCAAAGGAGCTGCAACCCTCTGCAGCCTGGCTGTGTAACAGCAGTGTCTGGGGACCTAAACAGTGCTTTCATGCTGAGCATCAGCTTAGCTGTACTTAGGCAGAGGGAGCCTGTGCTGGCTCAGCCTGGCATGGTTGTTGGTATGGAAGTGGTGAGGAAGTGTATATGGGCTGTCATCTGCCAGGCCCCTCTGTGCCCCGTGGCCATATGGGCCACCATGTGCCAAAGGAACCAGAATCCTGTCCCTCATCCTGAGACATTATTCCAGGAAGAGGGAGAGGAGAGGCAAGGGGCAGAGGTGTTCTGCTTCCCCACCCAGTCCTCTTAGGGCCAAGGATGGACTTTTTCCAGCACAGCTGAGTTGCTCCATGGTGCCAGTACATCAGAGGAGGATGGCTAACAGAAGCTTCTGGTGCCCTCACACAGGGAACATCTGCATTCTACAGGCATTACTGTGGCCAAAACTAGGCCTTTGGAGAACTGCTTTCATTGTGAGCACACATTGCTCTGATTTCAGGGGGAGATAACTCCACTTTTCTTCACAGCTTCTCTACAGTGATCCTGAGTTACCAGCTGAAGCCATCTCACATGGTGCCCAGCCCCAAAGACAGCCTTGTGTTCTGAGGATCCTAAGCATCTGAAGACTGATGGGCCACAAAGTCACATCTGCAAAGCTTGTATTTGTTGAGGTAAGTGCTTAAACACTAAATCCAGTTTGACACAGATAAGTAATGACAAAATCTTTTTTCACTGAACTGTTACTATTCAATTTAAGACTAAACCAGGATACCTATTAGTAGAAATAACACTCCTAAGACAGCTTGCCTGAACAAAAGCCGTGCTTCCTTCCAGTAACACCACAACTAAAAAAAGGGAAAATTATGAAAATGCTCAGTCATGCTGCTGTTACCACCCCCTCCCCACCCAGTGCACCCCCGATGGGCTTTACGGCTCATTGTTTCCCAGCACTGGGCTGCTACTGCAGGGCATTTAGAAGCACTGAAAGATTTGTGCATAGATTCATTGGTTGTCTAACAAATCTTGTTAACCACCAACTTAAAAGTTAGTGTGTGTCTGCTATAATTGTTTGCATGGCTGTAAAGCATTCAAGTGGTAATTGATCTGGTCTCTGAAATGAAGTTCTTCTCTTCCAGAAACCACTGCAGAGGAGTGGAGGGTTCAGTAGATTTATTTATTTTTATTTTGCCTCCTGTTGTGAGTCAGTCTGCCTGGAGACATCTTGGAGAAAGTAAAGCTGGGCTGTGATAGTCCTCAGCCTAAGGGGGAGACCTATTTCAACACCTCCCTCCCATGACCAAGTGTGCTTTTGAGTGAGGGGTGGAAAGCACTACTCATGGTCTTTGCCACCACATCACCCTGAACCCTGGCTTGCAGTGCTATCACAGACACATTCAGCTGAGCTCATAGATAAAGAAACATTCTACATCTCTGATGGCTACCCAGATGCCAATAAATCACAGCAACTGGGGAAATGTAGAAGAAACACCTGCCAGGTGTCCAGGGGAACACTGTATGAGAGGGGAGTGGTTGTAAAACCCTGAGTGGGGCTGGAAGGGGCTATTATATTTCTTCCTATGAAAGTGCCTGGTCTCCATAGTGCCACAGTGTCACCACACAAAGACTGAGGAATTACACCCCTGCTGATAATGCTCCAGTTTTGTTTTGGCAGGGCCCATAAAGATGGAAAGCAGGCGCAGGAGCTTGTGAGAACCCTACTGCTGAATATGGAGTGCTGGGAAGGAAACTGAGGCTTGGCTTGCTCAGACTGACCTTGATAGGTACCATCAGAGGGTGAACCTTAGGTCACTTTAGGTCTTCAGCTCTTGACAGCAGGGTTTTCCAGCAATAGGCTCTACTCTTTCCTGCAGGATGCCTTGGGGGATGGCAGGTACCTTGCTGTATGCCAATAGCAGCTGTTCCCATGCCCCAAACTACATATGGGTTAGGACTTTACAGCCCTAAAATATTTTTGCCTTAGGGCCACTTACCTTGTCCTTTCACATCTGTTTGTCCTGAATCTGGCCAGGAGCTGGAACAAACAGGGTGTTTGGGCCAGACTGCAACATTGATGAGAGCTCCTGAGGACTGTGTCTTTCACTCAAGAGAGCAGTGCAGCCCTGGAACAGGGTGCAGAGATGTGGTGGTATCTCCCATCATTGAGGTCATCAGCATCCACATATAAGGGGCCTTGAGTGGTGTCAGCTGGCTGTCAAATTGGTCCTGCTTGGAGCAGACATCTAGAGATCTCCAGACATCTCTTCCCATTTGAACCTATCTAGGATTCATTAAATATAAAACATCAACATGGTCTGACAAAGACTCCAACACCTGAAATAGCTGGAAACAAAGGATTTATGGAGCTATCCTGGACATTTCACCTTCTTCTGCTGCTCTTCTGAATATACTTCTCTTGGGTCATAAAGTTTGAGCCTTCCCCCTCCTCCTGAGACTTGCATAGCAGCATCGGAGCAGAGAGGGGGGCCTGTGACTAATACATGGACTGAAGTCTTTGCCCATATCCCTGTTCCAGCAGCCAAAATACTTAAGGTGGTGACTGCTCTGACTTATCTGTACCAAAGGAGCATGCCAGCTGCAATTATTTTTCAGCAAAGACACCCTTTTTCTTTTTTTAAGCTTTGTGTAAATGTCAGTAACAAGCTGTTCAAGACAGCTAACTCTCTGGCACAGTCCCCCTCCAAGGGGGAGGATAAAGACAGGCTGGGCAGCTTCTCTGGCTGTAGCGTGGCAGAACCTTGCTGGGCCAGAGTAGCTGGTTTGAAGCTCAACTCCACCAAAAAGAGACAAGGCCATAAATATATTCTATTGCAATAGTTTAAAGCCAGACAGGCATCCCAGCAGGAACAAGTCTGTGGAAATGCCAGGGGAGTGTGGGAGCATCGTAACCCAGCCTCATGCTGCTGGCTATGTGACAAAGCCCTGTGCTGCTCCTGGGGTGCAGGGTGCTCTCCAGGACTGCTGAGAGCCGTGTCCTTCATGCAACCTCTTCCCCCTGTGCACGAGTGCTCTTCCTGCCCCGGCCACAGGCAAGCCTGTGGAAGATGTTGTGAAACCAAGCTGACCCTTGAGTCTGGTGATGGTTGCACTGGCCGAGGTGGAAACAGCGTCAGAGTGTGTAAGAAATAAAAGGGCAGTGCCCTTCTGCAGAAATCAAGGGAGCCACTGCAGAGCAACAGGAAGCTCCACGATACGTGACAAAAAGGAAGCAGCCTTGCGGAGAAGAGACGTGTCCCCAGGCACTTAGTCTCTGAGTGAGGCTCATTTGCTGATGGTTTGTGGAGGAGAAAGCCAGGATGAAATGCCTGACTGCTGTTGGGAAAGGATACACTGCCTTCTGCCCCTGCTGCCCTCTGTCAGCAAGGCAAATGCATCTTCCACAGATCACTCTCCACTTTGGCCACCTGCGGTCAGGCAGGGAATTACACACAGGGTGAAAAAATCACACACTTTCGCCTTCATCACACCCCCAGCCTGTGCAGTTCCCTTTCCCAGGACCTGAACACTCCTACTGCAGAGCAGCTCTCAGCTGCCTTTGAGCAGATCTGCCACCCCTGGAGGAATCTCGCCACAAAGACAAAGCCAGAAGGGCCTCTGGGCACAAACAGCAGTGGGCAACACCCAGTGCAGGCATCCATGAGCCACAGGGAAAGGAAACACCACAGACCAGCACAAAACACTGTGCAGTACCCCTTTCCCAAGCACATACAGGTGACATAATCCTCTGCTAAGAGGCAGCATCACAACCTGCTGGAAGAGCTTGCACCCAGCTGCGTCTGCATGCTTAGTTTTGTGATGCAAAGACTGGAGGAAGGAACCTGAGAAACCAAAAAGCTTTACCCAACCCAGCTCTTGCTGAAAGTAGAACAGCCTGGGAAGATAGTTCATCCTGTGAAAGTGAGAGACTCAAAAATAGCCACAGACATAAGGTGCTCACTTTTATTTCTGTAGAGAGCAAAGGCTCAGCTAAGTCTCTACGAGGCTTTGTAGCACAAGGGGAAGTTCTGCCTGCACAAGCCACGCCAGCTCACTATATTTTTCCTTCCCTCCCCCCAGATTTCCTTCTTCCCTTATCTTTAAGTGGCAAAAGGCACCCAGCTCAGCAGTTGATTGATTGAAGTGTGACACCTCCAGGGCATTGCCAAGACCTGGTCTTTGTGGACAAAGCCAGGTCAACTCCTGGAACTAGCCCCAGCTGGTATTTACACCAGAGCTGTTCCCCTTCTGCCACAGGGCATGTTTCCTGAAAATA